>JARKHS020033064.1:0-96528 GCA_030143305.2 Amblyomma americanum | reverse complement strand
ATTTACTCCAAAAAGAACCCCCTTCCGGAGAGGAGTAAAAGTTTTATTCCTCAGACAGGAACACCAAATATACTTCTCTGTACGTGAGAGTATAGCAAATGCCCCTGACTTGAGGAGTAAGTGAAACACCATTTCAGGCGTGCGCTAGGTGATGAGCCATTTACTCCTTTCTGACTGTTCTTCCGTTTGCAGTGTGGGTTTGCATCGCAAAGAACACGGTTGTTTACGCATTTATCCTCCGTCTAAATACTGCCGCCGCAGCTGGAATCGAACCCGCGCCCTTTGTATCAGCAGCCGAACGCCAGAGCCACAGCTCGGACATCATATGCGGCCCAGGGAACACCGAAATGGAAGAAAAATGCGATTTGAGCTGGGGAACCCACCCTTGTGGCTACACCGTTCGATGGAGGTGGAACGAAGAAGCGGACATGAACCGTGAGATTTCAGTGCACGTTAAGGAACCTCAGGTGGTCGAAATTAATCCAGAGCACTCAGTACGGCGTCTTTCGTGGCCCGCGGGGGACGTTAAACCCCGCATGCCATGCCATATATCCCATGCCATGTGCCATGCCATACGTGCCGTGGCATAGATTTGGGCTGCCGAGTAACCACACATAAAAAATTATGTGCTGCTAAAAAAGCTATACAGGAGGCATGGAGGTTTCTTGGCTTTTCTTCATTGAATTTCTAGCGCAGTACGCTGGATGTGAGGTCAAAAAATTGGAGGACGCTGAAGCTTCGTCTTTAAGAGTGAGACGCGACCGCGTGTGGCAGCGTTGCCGAGGGGTACACGGAACGCCAGCGCCCGTTCGGCGCGACGCGTGGCCCGTTGGACGATTTAGGGAAAGGACGCCTGTCTCAGATATCTCGGCGGACACCCGAACCGGGCCGTAAGGGAAGGAAAATGAATTGAACAATTGCTTTTAAGGAAAGGAAATGGCGCCTGTCTCACATTTCTCGCTGGACTCCCGGATCGCGCCGTAAGGGAAGGAAATAGCAATCAATCAATCATCCTTAACCCTGTCGCGTTAAAATCCCTTCCCTTACGGCGCGGTTGAGGTGTCGACCGAGATGCGCCATTTCTCGCTCACGGCCAAAGACGCCGACGACACCGGCTTTTCTGCGACACGAGCTCCTTAACGCTGGCGCGTTAATAAACCAAATACGTTAACTGAAAAATTGCCAGTGGCTTAGCTCCGCTATGCCCGGATATACGTAGCGGGAGGTACGTTTGCCTGGCTGAGCTTGTTGTTCCGGTAATGCCAAACGCAAAGTGTCATACATTGGGTTACTCACTGGTGCCAAGCCCTTTTGGTGCCACAGTCTGTCGCACACACTACAAATGTGTCCAAACGGATTGTTCACAAAGTCTGCTTCAATATGTCCGGGTCGCAGACGCACTTTCGGAAACTCGAATGGTGTGATCAGTCACACGACGGGCCTTCACAACCTCTTCGGTTGGTTCCCGTTGACTGACGGCGTCCATAGGCTCCATCTCGGCGGCTATGCGGCGTCTATTACGCTCGGCAGTTTGGCGTCTCCGTTTGGCAAGGCGTTCCTCTCTCTGTTCGGGCGTCTCCGCTGCTCTCTTCGCCTTCTGACGCTCATTCTCTGTTTGTTGAGTAGCCAACTGCCAGGCGACAACCTCAGGATCGGAAGAGTTCATTGTTCTCTTGTCCATACCGCCGTTTAGCAGCGGCTGGACTCTCCTTCTGTGCATCCATATCAAGCGTTGCGATACAGCCGCCGATTACATCTCCGCCTTTTATACGCAATGCTGCGCATGCGACGACGCGCGGTTCGGGTGATAGAGCGGCGTGCGGCGAGGCGGTGGTGACGAACGCGGCGCAGCTGTGGGGTCTCTCTGGTTACGATAGTATCGGCGCATGCGCACAACTGCTCATCCGCGTGACGTCCCATTCACCTTCGACGGTGGAGCGGGCGCGCGGCCGCGGCGGTGAGGAAGCGCGCGGCGCACCCCCGCTCCTCTCCGGCTGCCATCGTAACGGCGCATGCGCACAATTGTCCTCTCCCATGTACCGGAAAGCGCGCGGCGCACCCATTGCTCCTCTTCGGTTGTCATGGTAAAGGCGTGTGCACACAACTGGCCTCTCGCATGTACCGCGAAATGCTAGACTGGTAGCCTAGTGTAGCTCCCGCTACAAAACGCTAGGACGCCCACAAATGCATTGACGGTTGGGCTCTCTGGGATGTATACGCAACTGTTATCTTAAGCTGTCGCTGTGATGTACTGCACATTCCTGCGCGGCATCACTCTGTCTTCTGAGAAAAAGATACCGTATATGAAAAAAAATGCGGAGATTCTATTATATGACACGTACTCACCATTTGATGACGAGAACACTTTTGTGATCACAGACATTGAAAAATGGTTGTGGTTTAGCTCTGGTTAAACCTGGAGTGACGCGATAGCTACAGGTGGCCGAGTGGAACTCGCTCAGTCGAATCGCAAAGTCGTTCTTTCGCCGTTACGTTTCACTGGGCGTTCCTTCTTCATCTTCTTCCCTGGACCTGGATTCACTCTCTCCCTCCCTCTCTTCATCTACACTCTTCCCCCACTCGATTTCGCCGGCGCGCCGCGCCACGGTGCATTGGTGGCCACGGCGCCGCCACGCTGAAGGCTCGAAATGCTTCCGTAATGTAGGCGCGCACACCAGCTGCGTGCTGTGACGTCACTCCGCGCACGCGCACAACTGACAAGGTGGCGGCATCTGCTTCGCCATCGGCGCAGCGGCGAGGCGCGCGGCACGCACACCAGTTGCGGGCTATGACGTCATTCCGCGCATGCGCACAGCTGGCGGAGCGGTGGTGCCAAGGCTCAGCGCGCAGCCATGATGACAGCGCACAGCCATGATTGTATGTTCAAAAAAGTGGTATTAGCATTGGGTCGTGCATTGCTCCGGTCATTTCGGATATCTACATGGCAAAGGGAAACCGGGCCTTGAAATCAAGATTGGCACAGTTTGAATTACTAAAGGCATTTCGTTTTGTTGATGATTTTCTGCTTTGTTTCCCTTTTGCGATTGCGAACCGATTGTCAGTAAGCAGCACATTAGATGTTTTCCGAGAGGTTTTCGCCGGGCTGGAATTCACGTTCGAGCTGCCACAGAACTCTGTGATTAGATTCTTGGACATAGAGATAAAAGAAGGTGGTAAGCACACGTGTTGGACGTACCTGACGAAAACGGGAAAAAGCTTCTTAAGTTATCATTCCGCGCACTCTAAATTGGTGAAAAGAAGTGTAGCAAGTAACAGTTTGGCGCAGTGTCTTAAGAAATCGTGTTCCCATCAGGTAGAGCGTAGCATCAAGAGGCAAATTGGTAGGCTAAGGATGAGTGGGTACCCTGACGCGCTAATTACGTCAGTGGCTGAAAAGAATCTACAAAAGCTACTGAAGAGAAAAATACCGCAGAAAAAGCATGCAGAGCAGGGTGCTGGTGTTGTTGTCATCCCTTATGTACATAATGTTTCGCACGGCTTAAAGAAAGTAGCAGACAGATATGGTGTTCCCGTGGTGTTTACCGCGCCCAGAAAATTAGTGAGCCTTTGTCACGAAATGAATAAGTCGAAGAAAAAATTGACTAACACTTGTGGTATCGCACACCAAGAAAAGTTCGTAGAATGTGCCACCGGTATAGTGTACAAAATTCCCCTGTCATGTGGCATGAGCTACATAGGTCAATCAGGCAGATGTCTAAACACCAGGTTGAAAGAGCACAGTAATAACTTAGGAAAAATAACGAATCCTGGAAATCTCGCCCCCCATTGCGCAAATCACAAATGTTCACCGTACTTTGATCAGACAGCAATTTTAGGTCGGGCAAAGGAAAAGAAAGAAAGGGAAATAAAAGAAGCCTTTGAGATATTGGAGGCCGGAGAAGAGTGCGTAAGCACACCCTCGGTGTTGTTATCAAGTGAGGAGGTGCATCTAATCAAAAAACGAAGGAGCGTGCGACACAGCCGTTGGCAATGAATTGATTGTTTCAGCATGTTCGTGGAATGTATTTATGTACCCTCGTGCCAGAATAAATTTTAGTTGTTAGTGCGCACTGGTCCTGTGTCCTTCGTTCCGGTGTCGTTTTGTTAGTGTGTAGCGCGTTATTCAAACCAAAAAGTAGTGTAGCTATCGCTACAAAAACGATGCTGCTGATCAACGCAAACGCGCAGCCGGGCCTGGTAGCCCAGCCGCCCATATAGCCTCACTTCGGTACAGTGACGCGCAAGAAATACTGGCACTCAATGTCTAAGTTTCTATTTAAAAGAAATGATTGCCGAACGAATAAGTATAGAAAGATTTTGCGTATAGCTGCGCTGCAAATTTTTATCGACTGGAGCTGCTGACTGAAGGCAAAGCTGACAGAGCACCCCGCGCCCGCAAGTGACTTTGCAAGGAGGCATAAAAATGATGACATTACGGGCGACTTAGCAGAAACGTAGCACACACACCAAATATGGGCTAAATAGTCGGGAGAGGGAGCAGAGAGTTCTAGCTGCGGCGAGTATTAGAAAAGGGCAGCACACCCAAAGTCAGTCGCTGACGCCCTAAGCACGAATGGCGTGTGGTTTAGAGTTGTGCTTGTGTGCGCGGTGCCGTTCGCTGCCGTCTCTCAAGTTTGTTTCAACGCTTGTCAGTGAGCGCGTGGCTTGTGTCTGCTCGCATGGGAACACCCGCGCTGTAGGCAGGAACTACTGACCTCAGAAACTCTTATTCTTGCGCCGGGCGCGCGACCCCATTGGTCGAGCGCGGAAACCACCTTCTAGAACAATCTAGGTCATTCGCGGCACGCTGAGTCATCGGCGCAGGAGAGAAGGAAGAGGGTATCATTTTGGCGCGCACAAGGTTACCCCCTTTCCGTCGACAACGAGCAAAAACTTCTCCGACATTCGAGAAAAATCGACGCCGCGCGCGGCCCTGCCTCCCGCGGCGCCGCGCCGGCGAGCTGAGTGGAAAGTTACGCAACCCCCGGGGTTCCTTCCCCGCTGTTTTTTTGTTTTATTTTACCGCGCGCGGGCGCGATTGCTTACGCGCAGCGCCGGGTTTTTTCGAAGAAGCGCCGAATTTTGTGACAGACATACCACATGACATGGGCAAACCTTTCTTTACTCCGGGCAGCTGGTGTGAAGACGTGAGCCAGCGCTCGTCACATCGGCGCGACTCCAAAGGCGTCTCATTGCGAAGCGACGAATGTGACTGCATTTATGTAGGGGCAGTTCTTGAACGAACGAAAGCGCTTGTGGTTTCCTCTCACATTGCATGGCGGTCTCAAGCTGACTGAAGAATGAACACCACGTCTTGGGCGGTCTCACGAGCTGGATCAGGCGCTTGAGCCGTGCATTCGTTTTTTAGAGCGACAGCTCTACTCAATGCAAAACTCTAGTTTCAGTCCGTGCGTTCGTATGACCTTCGAATGCTTTTCGGACTTCGCAATTTAGCAACGTTTTTCTTCGAAGAGTCTTTGTTTCAAAGCCTGTATTAATGACACGAGGAATTAAACTGGTGAAACAGGCTTGCACTACTGTATTTTAAATTTTGCTCCAGTTGCCCGTATGCATTTAGAGCTATATTTCACGACACACAGACTGGCACGGGACAGAGCTCAGCGTCGCATGTTCTCCCCCATTTTCATTTTTAGATGTAAATGCCCGTTCCCATGGCCTGAGTTCTCCTCCGTCAGAAATTATCAAGGGACTGGCCCGCTCAGCCCTCGCCATTTCGGCATCCCTAAAGATTGGCGATGCGTAGCGTCAGGTGGCGGCTGTAGCGTCAGGTGGTCGAAATTATTCCGGAGCCCTCCACTACGGCACCTCTCTCTTCCTTTCTTCTTTCACTCCCTCCTTTATCCCTTCCCTTACGGCGCGGTTCAGGTGTCCAACGATATATGAGAGAGATACTTCGCCATTTCCTTTCCCCCAAAACTAATTATTATTATTAACTGACGCCGCCTGTGTTTTTTCAACGCGCGCGTATCCGGTGTCGATTTTCCACTACTTGTGCGGCGTCCCTCAGACCATGGGCACCTGTAATTTGCAAATTGCCGATGCACTGCTTTGACTGTGCATGTAAGCTACACAAATTCGCTCATCAGCGGCACAGCTTATTTTGAGGAGTGTCCTTCACAGTGGCCTAATGTGGCTATTAATACCGAAAAGGCACTTGCAAGATGCTGGCTTACCGATCAGCTGCAACCAGGCCTGACGAAGTATTGTGCTCGGGCTACCGTCACAGGCAATGCCGTAGCACCACTCATACCCCATCGACACGACGATTACAGGCGTTGTAAGCCTAAAGGCGACATCGGGTAACTGTTTCTTATTTTTGATTTTAATGACGGGGGATGCGCGTACGCAGTCCCCCACTACCAAAAATTACATGCCCCATCTGCCTCATTAGAGGAAGTGGCAGGGGTCAACGCGGGCGCAGTGCAATGCCCACGTCTCACCCTGGAGGCTCCTCCATCCTGACCAAGGATGCCCCGGCACCAGGTAAGTATGCCACACATTCGCTGGGCTTTGCGTACCCATTAAATTCGACCGCCATACTGTTGCAGGGGAGAATCTTTTATAAGTCAGTTTTCTACCCAGAAACACACAAATGAAGGTATAATTAAATGTACTTCAGCCATCACTCCTGCCTTTAGTTAAATGTTTAATTACTGTGCGGCTTTTTACCTAACCTGAAGTTGTACAATTGCACATTTAAGGCTCGATATGCTTCTATCCTATTAGCGACTGTGGTGACACCTGTCAACAACTTTTTGCTCTTCCTTTTTGTTTTGAGAAAAAATAGTGCCGATGGTATCAAGGGCGCTTGAGTTCGCCTAAAAAGTACACGCGATGGCGCCTTCTCCTCCTTTTATTTTCCTTTTTTTTTCTTTTTCCACACACGTCACCATCCTGCTCATCCGAGCGGTCGCCGCGAAACGCTTTTCGAATTCACAGTTATCAATTACAAATCACCAATCAATTACAAATCCTAAACCGCATTTAATTACCAAGTAGCAATTCGCATTATTGATTACGATTATCGGTAATCAATCGATGAAGGCGATATTCTAGAGGCCTGTGTACTGTGGTCAGTGCACGTTAAGAACCCCAGGTGGTCGAAATTTCCGGAGCCCTTCACTACGGCGTCCCTCATAGCAAGACTCGCTTCGGGACGCTAAACCCCATAAACAAAACGTTTTAAATACGCGTTACTATAACACACACACACACACACACACACACACACACACACACACACACACACACACACACACACACACACACACACACACACACACACACACACACACACACACACACACACCACACACACACACAGCACACACACACACACACACACACACACACACACACACGCACACACACACACGCACACACACGCACACACACACACGCACACACACGCACACACACGCGCGCACACACACACACACACACACACACACACACACACACACACACACACACACACACACACACACACACACACACACACACACACACACACACACACACACACCAACACACACACACACACACACACACACACACACACACACACACACACACACACACACACACACACACACACACACACACACACACACACACACACACACACACACACACACCACTTCACTAGATACCGAGCGGGGCCACAAGCCGTGCACGCTTTCACCCCTCTACCTTGTAGGTATAACGAATGCCTCGAGTTTGTGTCTTCATACGAGACGCTTCCCTCCACCTCATAGGAAATTATACACCTTAGTTGCCGTCTCTTGGCGGCAGATACGGGCGAACACATTTCCAAACCTGCATTGACTACATCTCATACACTTAACATTATACTCCGACATCTGTCTCTGGAGCCTGGCCCGCCCTACACTCTTCAATATTTCGTGGGGATGTGGGGACAAACCAAACATTCTGCAGACGAAAAACACGTCTTTGCAACGATGGGAGGCGCTGCTGACCAGCGATGACCTGGTGGACCAACGGGCCTTAATACAACAGGTCCGCAGGGCAGCTCAAGCCAGTGGAGCCCTGCAATGAGGGCACCGCCCATAAGCTCGCCCAACTCCTCTTCACTTCAATAATAGAATATCTGATTTAATATATGATAGGGGTCCCATATGGACCCAAGATATTGTCACCGACAAACGTAGCAGGACGTAGGAAGCACAGCTGTTTAATGAGGCGAGGCTTGCCTAACCGCCGCGCTCATTCAAGACACGCGAATATGAATGTAAAGTTAAGAATGACTATTTCCGCATATATGAGCACTGACTCATTAACGATGTCGCTTTTATAGTCTTAAGGCGGAGCTTAAGTGTCCCTCCTAACAGTAATAGTTAAAATTTTAATTACTCAATATTAGTTAACCAGCCTGCAACATAGCACTTAGCTGTATTCTGATTTTCTACAGCGCTAACAATTGTAAGCCGAAAAAAAAACACTCTTCTAACTCAAAAAGACTATTTTTAAAAATTGTGTAAAGTCTTAGGTGATGCACTTTGTATGCTTGGAAAACGAAAGCGCCCATGATTTTGTTTAAGGCGGTTCAAGTTGCTCGTAAACACGGCATTTCCGCTGGAATATTTGCCGCTGGTTGGGTCTACGAGAGTGAAGGCAAGACGATAGATAGATAGATAAAGAGGAGGAGGGAAAGGCAGTGATGTTAACCATAAAGTGGTTCCGGTTGGCTGCCCTGCACTGGGGAAGAGAGATTAGGGGACTAAAAGGAGGAAGAGAGAAGGGAAAAAAAGGCATAACACACACACGCACAACGCTGTCACAATTTGTCACTCAATCCAGTCGCTCTCAAGTAGGCAGAGTGCCTTGTATGCCTTGAGGGCAGTCGACTGCTGTGGCCACGGACCGAGGATCTTTTGCTCTGTTAATGGGCGAGGATCGAGGCGGTCCAGGGCACAACACAGTGTACGTCTTGCACTCGCAAATGCAGGGCACTCACAGAGAAGATGAGCGATGGTCTCCTCACAACCGCAGCTTTCACAGGCAGGACTGTCGGCCATCCCCATCCGGAAAGCATAGTGGTTGGTAAATGCAACACCGATCCATAAACGGCATAACAGTGTTGCGTCGCGACGTTCTAAGTTACGTGGAAGACGAAGGCGCAGTTCAGGGTCCAGTGCCTTGAGGCGGAGGTTGCAAAACTCTCCCGTGTTCCAAGGCAAGACGAAGTTTGCAGAAAACCAGTGTCAGTAAGCTTCGAAGTTGGCAGTCGATATTTCGGTTTGAAATATTCTGCAAGACGCGATATGCTGGTGTACATGCGAAAAGTGGATGGGAAATTTGAGCGCTTGACGAATCTCTTTTTAGCTTTCCCCTGTTGCGTAACATAACATGGGTTGTTGCTTCATGAGCACTTGATGCAAACTTCAGCAGACTAACGGAAAGGCGGTCACAATGAATCCCTAAGGTCATATACATAGCGTAGCAACGATTCTCTGACAAACATGAAAAGAAGTAGCGTCGGTTTGATTCACAGCTCCCGGTTGACCGATAGAGCAATGAATGTTGGGATATCGGGGGATTTCTTAGTGCTTGAGGAACGAACCAAATGTAGGATCTAAAATGAATAGACAGTCACTGGAGGAGAACAATAGGCACGCTGTTCTGAGCTTTTCAATGGATTCAGGAAGTAAATAAAGAAACATTATGCAGCCTTTTTATTTGTCGTTAAATTACTAAATGCTATTGCCGTAGGAATAATATAGCAGGGAGAGAATACTACTTTAACAAATAACTTCGGCGACTGAGTGACACCTCTCACGGAGTAGGACCGGTCGTTAGAGAAACCAGTTGTAATGCCGTAAGTTTTTTCACTTTGGAAACGGTGAAAGAAGCTGGGGAATTTTTTTGAAGTCTTTTAAGGACAGGGCTGATCTCATCCTTATTATATGGGGATGCCACAGGCGCCACCTGAAGGCCGTAATATTAGGACGGCTGAAAAAAGGGAGGCCGTACTACTCACCTCTGACCCAGCGGCTCAACTATGGATCGTCCGACTGGCCGAAGACGCCGCCGGGATCTAAGGATTCCTAGCCGTCCTCAAGGTGGGAAATCTAAAGCCCCCCGCCTCCCAATATGTTGAACAACAAAGATATTCCCTAGTGAAAACAGCTTCATGATGCAATAACCTCCTATTAATTGTCATACAAATACCATACAGTTATCCTAGAGCTTTACAAATGTCATCGTTTTTACAAAATTATGAATTTGTCATACAAATGCCATCCAACATCATTCAAATTGTGCATTTGTATGACAAAGCCTGTATGATGTTTTTTGCATCATACAGCGTTTTTTTTTTCAGTAGGGTTCCATCTATCTATACATACAACGAAAGTTGTATATGGCAGGTTTGGCGCACGTCGTATTCGTCGACGACGTCGCCTACGCATCGCGAACTTCTGCACCCCATTTAGCACCCCCCCCCCCCGCCCCCTCCACCTAGTGACGCCCTCTGCGCACGCCTGCTAACTCTGCGAGCAAAAATAATTCACGAGACGCTACCCGTGACGTTAATGTGATTGCAGCTGCTTAAAAGCAGCAGCAGTAATCGGCAGTGAGCGACTGGAAGTGTTAAAGAATACGTCTACTTAGGGCAGGTACTGACGGCTGATCCGGATCATGAGAGGGAAATAACTAGAAGGATAAGAATGGGGTGGAGCGCATATGGCAGGTTCTCCCAGATCATAAGTGGCAGTTTACCAATATCCCTCAAGAGGAAGGTGTGCAACAGTTGTATTTTAGCGGTACTCACCTAGGGGGCAGAAACGTGGAGGCTAACGGAAAGAGTTCTCAGTTAAGTTAATGACAACGCAGCGAGCCGTGGAAAGAAAAATCATAGGTATAACGTTAAGAGACTGGAAGCGGGCAGAGTGGGTGAGAGAACAAACGCGGGTTAATGACATCCTAGTCGAAATCAAGAGGAAGAAATGGCTTGGGCAGGGCATGTAATGTGAAGGCAAGATAACCGCTGGTCCTAAAGGGTAACGGAATGGATTCCAAGAGAAAGTAAGCGTAGCAGGGGGCGGCAGAATGTTAGGCGGGCGGATGAGATTAAGAAGTTTGCAGGCATAGGGTGGGCGCAGCTGGGAAAGGAGAGGGTTAATTGGAGAGACATGGGAGAGGCCTTTGCCCTGCAGTGGATGTAGTCAGGCTGACGACGACGATTATCGTGATGACATAAGTGGCCCAGCATGCGATTAGCGTTTTTAATTATATGCACCGTATGAAGTGACCAGTTAAGGTTAGGGCTAAGGTGAACGCCGATGTACATATTTGACGAAACTAATTCAAACATAGTGGTATCTATGTAGAGCAGGGAGGTGGGGCGGAAGTTTTTCTAAATGCATGCATGAGTTTGCATTTTTAAATATTTAGGTGCATTAATCATTCCTTGCACGCCAGTTCCCTGAACAGCTCGCACGGAGCAGGCAGGTGCGGTGGCGAGATCTGACGTCTGGCACCCTTCCACCAGACGTTCGTGACTTCGGCTGGCTGCGAGGCTGGAGGGTCTTGCCCACGGGAGTCCGTGTTGCAGCGTGGGGCATCACCCCTTCTTCGCGGTGTCCTCAGTGTGGCGACACTGAAACCCTGCAGCATGCCATGTATGACTGCGTGGTGGCTAGAACGTTTTGGCGACTCATGTCGCGTATGTTTTTTTGTTTCCCTGAACTCCCGCACCCGGCCACGTGAGTCATTTGTGCGGCTTCTGCTCTGTGTGGGTGCATTTCTTTTGTGGCGGCAGAGAGGCGTGGCCTCCTTGCAGGGTCGACCTCAGCGGGCCATGTTCCCATTGTTGATGAGAGTGAGAACGCGCCTCTTTGAACAGGCGTGCTTAGACCGGGTCACCCTCGACGAGGAAGAATTCCTACGCCGGTGGAGCACCCGGTTCATCCACACAAGCAGGGGCCGCGTCATCGTGCAGCTCCTGCCATACTGAGTGTGCTGTGCGCTCCTTGTGTGCGGCGATTGTGCGCGGTGTGTTGTGCGTGCATGCCCCGCGTGCTCCCCCCCCCCCCCCGCACGTATGGACCCTCTTTTGACCTCTTTTGGACTTTTATGCGTTTTGTATTTGTGCATTTCATGCCAACGTACATGCGTGTGTGCGGCGATTGTGTGCGGTGTGTTGTGCGTGCATGCCCCCGCGTGCTTCTCCCACCCCGCACGTATGGACCCTCTCTTGAACTCTTTTGGACTTTTATGCATTTTGTATTTGTGCATTTCATGCCAACGTGCAATTTTGCATAAATAGATTGCCGCTAAACCATGTCATTTGTTTATGTTGGGCGACATTTCTCGCCGTCCTGTGCCTATGTTTTTGCGAGGGATACCAGTCCCTTCCAGGCCCGTGGTCAATAAACTTCTCTTCAACCAGTTCCCTGTACTGATAAGGTCTGATAGAAGTAAAGCAATATCGTTAACGTTGGTTATTTCTCTTAATATGGCGCAATCATCAATTAAGGTGAACATGAGAGTTCACATTTAACTAAAATTTAACACAATTAATAACAGCAGCAGCCACAACAGAACATCATCATCAGCCTGACTACACACACTGCAGGGCAAATGCCTCTCTCTCTCTTGTCTCTCTAACATACCGTATCCCCGCAAACTTCTTAATCTCGTCCGCCTACCTAACCCCCTGCCGCTCACTGCTACGCTTGCCTTCTCTTGGAATTCACTCCTTTACCCTTAAGGACCAGCGGTTATCCTGCCTTCGCAGTACATGCCCTGCCCAAGCCCATTTCTTCCTCTTGATTTCGACTAGGATGTCATCAACCAGCGTTTGCTCCCTCACCCACTCTGCTCGCTTCCGGTCTCTTAACGTTACACCTTTCATTTTCCGTTCCATGGCTCGCTGCATTGTCCTTAACTTAAGCTGAACCCTTTTCGCTAGTGCAAGCCAAGGATTTAAGATTTAATATATTAAAGACCTCTCGCAGAATCAGCCCTAAAAGACGGGGTCTCATCACATTCAATTGCTTATATCCCCTCTGCCCAAGTGGCGGTGCAGCTAGCGTTGGAAGACAGCTCTGCAAGGCTGCCACGTTGGTACTGCGCAGGTGGTGTCAGGATTACCCTGGTTCAACCTGTGCAAGCAACAGCTGCAGCCTCGGGACCAGGGCACGTGGCAATGAGCTGACGGCTTTGCAACTTCCACGGTGTACACGGCAATGGCTTACAACGGGTGCGGATGCCTGCGCCTTGTGTTCACGCCCGGGGATCAGTTGTCCGAGGACAATCCTTACTTCCGGTGAGACTCTGGCCGTGTTAATGGAAGATATAATTACAGAGAGGATTTCCTGCGACATAAACGGCGTAGGCCGTAGCACGTGGGGTAAAAAATAACACAAGAGACTTGCAAGGTCACAGAGGCTGTTGAGCTAGTGTGTATTGCCTTTCGAAAAAAAAAAGCTTCAACAGACAAGGCATAGTGAAGATAGTTGATTGTGGTGTCCATTTTGCCCATTCTCCACAGTATGCATTTTTTTAAATATTGCGTGGGGATCTAGATGACAAAAACTGGTCACATCTGCGTACTCACCAAAACGTGCTGAAGACTATCCAAAAGTATGAAGCAGAGTCAAAGAGGTTCAGGTAATCCTACAAGAGTGCCTAAAAGTGTCAAAAGAGGGTCTGAGAGTGTCTGAAGACTGTTCGACAAATGTCATAGAGTGTCAGAAAATGTTTAAAAGCTTCCATAGGGTGTCCGGAGGGCATGGAAATGTGTCCAATTGTTGCTTAAGAGTGTTTAGGTAGGCCGGCCTTTATTACCAAGGAGTGAACACACTTTGTGAATGTAGAGATATCGTTGTGTTTTTTGGCTCCGGAAGACCCGCCGCGATGCCTCATCGACTTCAGCGTCGGGTTCTCAGCGTAAGTTGGCGAGTTCGATGCCAGCCTGCGGTGGCTGGATTTTCATCAACGCGAAACTCCAAAATGGTCGTGGTGTGCATAGGCTTCAGCGCTGGACAGAGAGCCGAACGGGATATTTCAATTCCTAAGGGTCACCGCTTTGGACTAATTTTTATTGGTCCTTCATCATCCCATTTTTTTAACGTTTTAAAACTTGCTTCCTTATTCAGTAAGTCACGAGTTTTTGCTCTTTGGGGTCTCCCAACAACCTCGCCTCTTTCGTTTATTTATAGTTGTACTAATTGTTTTTCATTAAAGTTGAAACTCGTCAAAAAGAAAGGGGAATTGTCATTCCTTCGTTATACCCATTGTTTCGTTATCATTTGTTTCGTTATAACGAGGTTCGACTGTTCATTTCGAACACTCAGTCGCTTTGATTTTGTTTGACGTTCGGCTACTGATCCCAAGTCGACAGAGTCTATCCCGGCCGCGGCAGCCACATTTCGATGGAGGCCAAATGCAAAGCCATCGTGTGCTGTGCGAGGTCAGCTCACGGTAAAGAATCCCAGGTGGTCTAAATTAATTCTCAGGCCTCCATTACAGCGTCCCTGATAGGATATATGTCGCTTCGGGAAGTTAAACCCCACAATTTACGATTTACATTTTTTGTCTGATTGGCGTTCAATTCAATGTAGATGAAGCGGGCTTGCCTTCATATCTAATATCTGTTCTTTCTTTCTGAGAGGTTAAATTCTCCGTATCGAGGCATTGAGGTGGAGACAGCACAGAAAAAGTAAGGTAAAAATAAGTTACCACTTATGTAAATGGGCTTGGGCAGGGCATGTAATGCGAAGGGAAGATTTCCGCTGGTCCTTAAAGGTAACAGAGTGGATTCCAAGAGACGGCAAGAATACTGGGGGCCGCATAAAGTTAGGTGGGCGGATGTGACTAAGAAGTTCGCGGGCATAGGGTGGGCGCAGCTGGCTAAGGACAGGGTCACTTGGAGAGAGTTGGGAGAGGCCTTTGCCTGCAGTGGGCGTAGTCATGCTGATGATGATGCTGATCACTCTTCACAGCTTGTTTACTGCCCTGGCGCAGGCAGAAGGTGTCAAAAAAAGGAGTGAGGGAAACTGACATAATACAAAAAGCAAACAATGCCGTGAGATATGGTGCTCTTAGCTCCTCACATCAAGGTTGGTTTCACACAGAGTAATCATAAGAAGGGATCCTTTATGGTTTGCTTCCTAGCTTGAGCAGCTCGTTGGAAATGATAATCATAGATCCAAGTACTCAATCTCTGGCAACTATAACGACATTAATGCCGTTCCCCTTTGAATTTCCTCGTTCATGTATCATTTGCCGGCGACAGACGGGTGTGTACCAGCATGTAGACTCGATGAAAGCGTTCTATCGATGTCACGTATTTCAGCGACCACCTCATTTTCACCGTCACGCATTACGAGTCAGACTTCGACTTGTGTTCTCTGTCCTTCCGCAGTTGACAGAGAGATCGGCTTCGGTTGCTGCTTAGTCTTACAACATTGGTACTACGCCTTACAACATTGGTATTATGAGTGGGGTGCACGTATGAGAGACGTTGCAGTGGATAGGTCCGGATTAATTTCCAATACTTAGATTTCCTTGACATTCATTCACACCGTGCAATAAGCGTTTTTTTTTTGCATTTCGTCTCCATCGTACTTGAGCCCCCGTGACCGGGGTTCGGTCCCGCGCTCCTGAGCTCAGGAGCCGAACACCGTAACCATTAATTCACGGCGGCCGGTCATGCCAACTTGTTTCAGTTTCAACTACAAGCCATTCAAGCGCTATTTCTTGTTTCCGTCAAAAAGCAATATTTTTCCACCTAAATAGTGTACTTAGACTACAAGAAAGACAGTTCTTTAGTTTTCCAGCGCGAAATACCAGCGGATAGTTTTTAGCAGGTATGCGCAAAATTTCGCACAAAGTGTCATAACTGATGGAAGCAGCAATATCAAAATGCTAGGAAGTTTCAAGCAAACATCCAAAGGAACGTGCAACAATTTCTTTCGCGAAGTAAAAGTATAAGGCCCAAGGGGTTTGCTTGTGAGGCCTGCTGTAGGCCTCCTTATGCATGCTCAGTGGACGTTACATCTCGAAATCCTTTTAAGCCCCGCGAAACAGCTTAGAAGCAAACCCTCAGGTTGTATCCTTTCTACGGGGGCTGTACATTGTTCCCAAAACTGCGAAAAAAGAAACTGATATAATTACTTTTGGCAAAATGTGTCTGCGTAAAAACTTAGGACGTCGTGCTGAGTCACTGTTTGGGTAAATATTTATTTCCTTCGCTTACTGCATAACAAACCATTTTATTTGCGACATGAAGGATGCAAAATCAACCTGAAACATACAAATCACTGCTTGGTGCCGCACACACTCAGAATAAGCTGTGTGTTTCCTTTTGTACAAAACTTTGTACGCAGCGGCTTAAAGGGCTAATCACGCGTCTTTTCTCCGCAGGCTGTTCGGCTACGACTTGCCGCTAGGGACGCTAGCCCTCCACTACATGTTCTATACGACTCCTGGGTTAAACTGTCCGTATCCGATGTCGCACTCGTCCTGGTCGTCAGCAGTGCCACAGGCCAGACGCTCGTGGAGATCGGCGTAGGCTTCACGTCTCCAGCGTCGAGCTGCTGCTTGCTGGGACAAATCGTCCAACGGCCATGCGTCGACAAACAGAGCGACGACAAACGGAGAGGCGACGAAGGCCCGGATGATGGTTCGTTGGATGGGCTGTTCGATGACGACGGAGGGCCGCTGGCGAAGCTGGATCAGCAGCTCGACGCTGGAGACGTGAAGCCTACGCCGATCTCCACGAGCGTTGCACCCGGACTGCCGCTCAGATCCTGCACTCCCTGTTTCCTAGAAATAGAGAAAAATTCCGTATTGAATCTTTCCAATGAAACAAACCTGCGTCTTAGTCTTGCGTCGAAACAAGAGATGGAGCTGGGAGTGCACTCCCTACCATGCACTTCAGTATTTCTTGGTCCGGTCACACCATTCGCTGTCAGTTAGAAATTCTGAGGCTGCATGTAGTATACAGAATGTGCCTAGCAACTGGCGCCAAGGATTTTCATGGTCGCCGTCTCGCGAGGAAAATAATTGGACGAATAAGGTGCCAAAGGAATTAGTTACGATCCGAGCGGCGGTGTTGCTGACGCAACATAAATTTGCTTTGCAACTTTCTCAAATTTGCTTTTCTTTCTTTTTAACTAAGAAAACCACATAACATAGCACAAATGACGAATTATCTCATCCGACAGAGTGCTCCAGGCCAACTTTCTCACAGTGTGGGTATTTCCAGTCGAAGTCGGCAAGTCACAAATGAAAGAAGACATGACAGGAAAAAAGTATTATATTTCGTGCTTGAAGAGAAGTAGGTCTGGGAAGCATTTATTCATAATTTTGGGGTAAAAGTTAATAGCGGTGAAAAATATACGGTAATCTTTAGAAGTAAGAAGGAGTTTTTGTTACGAGGGGTGCAGACTGGATCTCCGAGCCACGTAACGCGTGGTTGACGATATGAACAAAAAAAAAGACACTCCGTAGCACACTGTGATTCCGGTCACTTTTATTTTCTGTACTCTGGCCACATCTTCAACTATTAAAACTTTTGTTCTAGTTAACCGGGCTGGCCCTGAGTGGGAGTTCCATATTATCTATAAAAACATCCTCCCGACGTTTGTCTTTTGTGTAATGCGAACTTCAGAGATAGCTGAGGTGGCGCAAAATGCTGGCACCCGTCAATGTTTTGTAACTCTTGGTAATGGTGTGGGAATGTTGGTTGCATCTGTGTCGATAAACTCAGAACAGCGAAATGGGTAAACACCCGTGAATAGTTTATCTAAAAGCGTAGGAGTAGGCGTAAGCAACGTGAGCAAGATTATCGCGCCCGGCCACGAACAATATCATCCATCAATATAACGTGAACCACCGCAGCGCATGCGCAGATTGCCCTGTTGGCGCCAGATGGCGCCACGTTTCCGTGAACAGCTCGCGCGCCTTGCGCCTGAGGACCAACCAGCGCGTGCGCAGTGGAGGGACGCGGTAAGCAGTAGCGGTACGCGCTAAGCTAAAGGCATATGTTGTAATGCGGCCATGCGGCCCTACAGGCGCAACTAGGGGAAATGCGCGGACGACACCGATGACATTATTTCACTGAACGTGAGGTATATAGCTCTCGCTGTAAACAAAAGGCATATGACAAAGCCTGCGAAAGGTGTAAAGGCAATCCTTCCCTACTGAAAAAATGTGTATAGGTTTGAATGAGTCAGCAAATAGGATTATGGCACATTTGGTTTGGAATTAAAAGATTAACGTCTTAGAGCGACCTAGGCCATGAGCGACGCCGTAGTGGAGAGCTCCAGGTAATTTCGACCACCTGGTGTTAACGTGCACTGACATTGCACAGTACACGGACCTCAAGCACTTCGCCTTCATAGAAATGCGACCTACGCGGGCGGGGACTTTCGTGTGCCCTGCGATGTAAGTGCACGTTAAAAAAACCAGGGGATCGAAACTATCATGTGCCCTCCACAACGGCGTCACTCATAGCCTGAGTCGCTTTGGGTTGTTAATGCTACAAAGCCAAACCAAGTGTGCTGACCTACTCAAACCTACACACATTTTCCAATCGGCTTTCTTATATAAATGGCACACGGGCGGAACAGTTAGCCAGCGAATTGCAGTCATGCTAATACATGGTGTGCCGTACTAACTTTCATGTCGCTCCCCGAGGACTGCCTTCTCCCCTTCTCCAAGCCTTCCCTTCTTTACTCAACTCGTTTGTGCGTGGATAAATTTTGTTAGCATCAGAGGGAAACTCATAATTTGTGGTAAGTTTGGGCTGTGGTGGTCTCCACATATACGAAATAATGAACAGGACTAACAGTGCGTCCAAGCAGAACAAAGGGCATCATTTAGTACAAAATGATTGGCGCACTCTGCTAGGGCTTCGAGCAGCATTCTACGGGCTACGCATATGGCAGAAATATGCCTTCTGTTTCGTCACAAGCGTTACACGCAAAAGGTTGTTCCGAACGTGGCAGTCGGTTAAGAATACTGATCTGAAAAGTTCATTACTGGAAACTTTTCACATAATGCCCGCTTATGCGAAGTTACCATTGAAACGACGAGACCGCGTAAGAAGCACGCGATCGTAGTTGGAATCATAGGTAGAACAGTGGCATCATAGGTAGAACAAATAGGTAGCAAATGTTTACCGATGAAGTCTCCGAGCAGACCAGTTTTCTATTTGCTTGCAAGATGGGCTATACAGTTGCCGTTAATCTTCGAAAGTGCACGCGCGACCCGAAGAAAGAAACATGAACGAAAGAAGCATACAACCTAAGCGCTGGTGTTGTCTGCTTTCTTCGTCCATTTGTACGTCTGCCTTCTGCGTCTGTGTTCTTAGCTCGCTGTTCAACTAGGCGGTGTGGGGGGGACACATTTATTTTTCATTTCTTATTCTTATTATTAGACCTCCCTACGGCATGTTTGTATTCTTCCAAAACACACTCATTGCGGCTGTAATCGGCCAAAATGTGACCCAAACTTGCACGACTTTATCATGACATGTATGTGCTCGAAAGCGTACGCATTATTACAGGTGCTGAAGCACCTGTCGTTGAAGTAACGCACAGCACCTTTTTAGATGACGGAGTTTCAAGATGAAACCTTGCCGAAAGGAGTTATTCGACGATCCGCTCGTCCCCCATGGAGGAAACATAGGCGGCAACATTTGCGACTTTCTTCTAGAAAACAACTTTCTCTGGAAAGTTCAATCAAAACATTCTTGAGATTGCGTTTGCTGGCGCCGCCATTTCGTGCCTCCTAATTGCGGTGCGCACATGGCATTTTGAAGAGTCCTAACACGGGAAAACTGGAAGCAGAGGCGCTTAATCTTCTTAGTCACATTGAATCTCGCTAAGCTTCAAGTCTTCCAACCTGTAATCGCTATAATCTATGACTTGCTCCGTTGAATTTATGCTCTGTCAAACTAGTACTGGTCACGCTCTTCTGCAGGTCTTGTGAATCCAGGGATTGCAAGCAGTTCGCGGTGTCCGCATTACTCAGAAATGTGCCTTGTTGTCCACCGCAGCAGCAAGATTGTGAGGTTCTTAAAAAAGGTCGTGGCGGAGACGTGCAAATTACTGGACGCTTTTGGAACACGGAAGTGAAGGAAGCCTCCATATATATGACAACCACGGCGCACCTCTTCTCTGCATGCATTTTTTAGAATACTTCGATGAAATGGTTCGCAAAAACCAAAACCCCGTTTGGGAACCCGACGAAGCCGTTCGACCTGGGGCCCGAAAAGATGTGGTCTTTTAAGGCCGCTGGTAGTAACTTTGCCGCTAGCGCCGTATAACTTCGTACACTGAAATATCTGGAGTAAATTTTGTGGGTCACCATGTCTCAGGTGTAGTCTTTATGTACTCTCTTGTACACGTTCGGTCCAGATGGGTGGTTGGTTATCACATCGGGTGTCGGCTTATTTTTGTTCGTGGCGATGTCGTTGTACACCATGATCAAGATGCTCTCATCGGAGCAAGCGTGGTGGTGTAGCACCTGTTATGCGTGGTAAGCGTCCTCTTGCTACCGATTGTTTTTGAACCTTTTCGATCAAGCCACTATTTTCTGTCGCCGTCGACAACGTCATCTGGATGAGTGGACACCTCCGGCAAAAGGCCAAACTCCGCTGCGAGTCTCAGTAAAGGTAGAAATAGGAGGGGCCAGACTTCCATGACTGCTTCTCGTTGTGAAGAGTGGAATGTCTTGAGAGCCTTTTGAAAACGGAAAGATTAAGCGGTTGAAACAAATATCACCGCAGAGTACGAAGCTAGGTGCACGCAATAAGTCGTGGACATGCAAACCAAAGCACCTCGAGTAAAATTTTACGTTTATCTGTTAACCTAGACGTTCAATGCAAATTTTTGGAGGTCTCGAACTGCTGACGGCATCGGTGAGCTTCAAAATGCGGCACAGTCTTAGTTGGCGTGCTTGGCACCGTTAATTACATGCGCTAATGTTATGTACAGTCCAGCAGGAATTCAACGCAAACACGCATATACGCCGAACTTTACCACTCTGTAGCCACATGTTCTTTTAGTGACCCCGGCTAGATATTTTCTAGAGCTGAAATTACACGGTTGATGGCAAGCGCTGTTCTCGCTTACTATCTGGCCTGATTGCACATGCATCCTTTTTGTGTGGGGAAACATTTGTGATTTGATCTTTAGGAGCACGAGCTACTGATATGTGCATTTTATTGTGCCTTGCATGCTATTTTATATTATCATGCGCCCAAACACCTCCAATGCAGGAAAGAGGACTCTCCCACTAATCTCCAATTTACCTTGTGCTACTGCAGGCGAGGTTACTCTATGTTCGCAAAGTTACTCCCCCCATCCACCCTATTGACTTTCTGCCGTCCCCCGCCGCTTTTGCGTTCTGAGGGAAGCACCTCCTGTGTCCTAAGGGATCATTTGTTTGCTGGTTTGTTGCATTCCGTGCCATTCCTATTTACGTTCCTAGATTTCTACGCGATTCTCGTTTGTTACAATGCCTATCTGCTCTTTGCTGTTTCTTAACGCTATCCCATACCTCTCATGAGCATGGAATGCTGTGTTGTCTGCAATTTACATTCAAGTCCTTTTTTAGCATCCACGTGATTCTGTCTTACCGGCAAATGCAAGGTAGACGGAACTATTTAATATTTTCATTTTAAGGGATGCTAGTAAACTGCTGTTTGTTGCAGAAGCGTACCTCCAAAATTCCCTCCAGACCATTGTTATTCTTGAAGCTATTTCACGGTCATGGCCCTGACCTGCGGTTTACATGGGCCTTAGATGGGTAAGCGTAGAGCTCTGTCGCTTCCTGCAATTCGCTGCGTTAAGCAAACCAATCCCTTTCATATTGTTTAACCCTTCCATAACAATTTTAACCGTGAGCACTGGGCGGTGCTGACACCCTCGGAGTTTGTGACATTTTTTTTATCGATAAGCTATCCACTACCACCGCACACGTCGTGCTGCGCGCTGTCACAGCAGCGTCTGCGTGGCGAATGTGCGGTCGCTGCGTCTCGGAACAGCTACTTCCTCCTAAGAGCTCTCTTCAGGCGTGAAACACCTAGCATGCACGTGGTGCACTGTCGCATTCTTTCAACGACAGCTCTCAAGGGCGCGTTTCGAGGTTCTGACGCGTTGGCGTCAGCGTAGTGAACCAGCCTAAGGCCCCCATTGTGCATAAAATCAGGTACTCTCGTCGTGAGCTAAAAATCTCCTGAGAAGAAACCTAGGGGAGCTACTTATATCACGTGACCTTGTGCCATCATCAAAACCTGGCCACCGGATTGTGAACAAAAAAAAAAGAAAACAAGGAGTAGAGAAATTATGAGAGCAGAGAAATAAGAAAGTTTTAGTGCCCAGCTGACAAGACCGTTGTGAACGTCAGATGTCAGAGAAGCCCGCAGTGGAAGCATGATGGACAAGCACACAAACACAAAGATAAAACTCAGTGCAGCAAAACGTTATCTACACACGACCGGAGCTTTTTTTGGAAGGAGCGAGGGAGAGAAAGAAGTGTGGACAATGGATAGATGTCAGAGACGTCTGTGAAATATCACCTTTTTCCATTACGGAGAGGACAATAACTGTTGGAATATGTCTAGACGGTGACTAATCTGTCGCTGGAAGAAGGTTGACGGTAGGTTACCAATTATGATGGGGCGATATGACCGGCCAGTTTTGTGCTGCACGCAGTTTTAATGAGCGTAAGCAGGTCATCGGACGAAATGTCGCGATGAATCAGTTTGTAAAGGCAACATCTGCTCGGACTCGCCAACAGCACGGAGTTGCGAGGCATTTAAAGTCACAGATTGTGTCTAGATTCAATGAACGGAAAGGGTGCCTCAAGCACTTTCGATACGATCGTTGTTCAATTTAATAATAATAATTGGTTTTGGAGGGAAAGGAAATGGCGCAGTATCTGTCTCATATATCGTTGGACACCTGAACCCGCCGGGAAGGGTAAAGGAGGGAGTGAAAGAAGAAAGGAAGATTGCAGCTTCCGAGCCCATCTAGTCTGCACGACTTACTTTTTCAACGCCTTCAAACCCAGCGAGGGGGCGATCGAACGAGTGAATTAAAAGTCCACCCAAGCACTTTGTACAGAGGATGTTGCCATTTTCAGTCTGCAGCACAATGCCTTGTTCAATTTGCAGGTTTCATTCCTAATAGTCGTACCGTATTTGCGAGGATGAGGGCAAAGAGCGACTAAATAAAATGAAGGTGTCCTCAGAGGTCTTGCCCATGGATAAGAGCACCAAGACACCTAGCAGCGCGCTGAGTGACCTGCGTATATGGCATGAAAAGTTCATGGCCCAAGCAGCACAGGTAATTGGCCCAACATTGGTGATGGATGGTTTCCCTAACGTCCTTTGTAGGACCGGCCTTTGCCAATACGTTCACAATACAAGGCCCATTACCTGCACAGCTTGGAAGAGGAACTGTAAACCCTTCCGCTCCCACATCTCGTCCGGCTTCGTCCAAATTGTGCTTCGGGCTCTTAAGAAAGGCGACTTCAGATACGATAATAGGGTGGTTAGCTCGTGAAAGTATACTTAATAATAATAATTGCTTTTGTGCGAAAGGAAAATGGCGCAGTATCTGTGTCATATATCGTTGGACACCTGAACCGCGCCGTAAGGGAAGGGATAAGGGAGGGAGTGAAAGAAGAAAGGAAGGAGGTGCCGTAGTGGAGGGCTCCGGAATAATTTCGGCCACCTGGGGATCTTTAACGTGCACTGACATCGCACAGCACACGAGCGCCTTTGCGTTTTTCCTCCATAAAAACGCAGCCGCCGCGGTCGGGTTCGAACCCGGGAACTCCGGATCAGTAGTCGAGCGCCCTAACAACTGAGCCACCGCGGCGGGTGAAAGTATACTTGATGTTTATATTTTAATATATTTTTACATATATTTTAATATTTTATGTCATGGCCTAGCGACTTCAATGGAGAGATATACATCTGTCTCTGTTACTTAAATTCCTTATAAGTATGAAAAATTCAATCCCGAAGCTGTGCACTCACGCGGCAGCCCGCACTGCAGTTTTTGCCAGCTAAATGAGCGAACATATATTAAGAGGAGATGACCGAAGATATATAAAGGATATCTACGACTGCCGTAAAGTGCGCGTAGATATTTTTGTGATTTTTAGAGTTCGTTCTTTTTCCTGAATTTTGAGAAATGGTGAAATGAATGTATTTTTTATGTATATTTTAAACTCTGTCTTAAAGCGGAAATAACCTATAACAGCAAACATTTAACGTCACAATCTACACACGTATGACTACTAAATAATATACTAGAGAATCACATTGCTTTCATGTGCACGGAACTAATGGGGCACAAACTTAAGTCCGAGAGCCACAAGAACTTTGAAGGGCCAATTAAAAAATATTTTTGAATTTTTTATATTCTGTCCTCATACTGTACATTATGCTGTTGTTCTTGCTGCACCGCATGTATGAAATGCATGTCCTCTCACTCTCTTCTGTAATGCCTTCGGGCCCTAAGGGTATACAGACAGAAAATTAAATAAATAAATAAATGCGCACAATAAACATGTTGCGTAATGTAGTAGATGCCACACCTTTAAAGGACCATTTTTTGCGCATATTACAGTTTTTACCAACTTTAGTCATTAATAACTTCAAATATCGTACTACAAAATTCTGGAAATTTTTAGAGGACATCTTCAGTTACAGCAGACGGCATGCAGTTATTCTTGTCGTTTAATTTTATTCTTTTATTCATAATAAAACACAGCAGATAGGAAATTTTTTCGCTAAATTTAGAAGGCTCTCATTTAACAAGCTAATGAAATATAACTACACTGCCCTATGTGCACAGTTATCTGCTAAACGATATAATATTCAATGATACGTGGTGAGGATATATTATTGTTCGAACTTGAACAAACCAGAGAACAGCGAATGACTTGGATAACGAATAAAAAACCGTTATTCTTTTTATTTCAGCGCGATCTCCAGGTATTCCTCACTATATGGCTATTCGTATGCGTAACCGATGGGTGCCTACCACCGCAACCATCCTGAGGGTGGTTACCATGGAATGTGGGGGGTATCTCGAGAGCGGGCGAATCCCCAGCCGGAGGATGGTGTCCATGGAGGGAGAAGGGTATGACGGAAGCGTAAGAAGGCGCAGCTGGTGGGTGGTTGCCACGGAAACCAGCCAGCGGGCAGTTACCCTAAAAAGAGGAAGATGCTTGGGTACGAATGAAGGGGCAACCTGAGGATCATTACCGTGACAGGAGGAGGGTATGCCGAGAGCATAGGAAATCTTAACCGAACGCAGGATCCCGACCGCGGCGGCTGCGTTTTTACGGAGGCGGAATGCAAAGGCGCCCGTGAGCTGTGCGATGTCAGTGCACGTTAAAGATCCCCAGGTGATCGAAATTATTCCGGAGCCCTCCACTACGGCACCTCTTTTTTCCTTTCTTCTTTCACTCCCTCCTTTATCCCTTCCCTTACGGCGCGGTTCAGGTGTCCGACGATGTATGAGACAGATACTGCGCCATTTTCTTTCCCCAAAACCAACTATTATTATTATTATTAGGCTAGTTGCCGTTGGAAGGAGTTATGGCGAGAGCATAGGGCTCGGGCGCAGGACGGCTGCAAAGGGTTATATTTTAGGAGGAAGGTGTGGCGAGAGCGCAGGAATGCGTAACCGGAGGGTGGGTACCGTGGAAGGAGAAGGGAGAGTATGGCGAAAGCGGAGGGATGTAGTAATATTCTTCTATGGCAGCTGCTGCGAAATAAGCCGCCTGAGGAGAGGGTTAGGTTTGGGACCACGCACTTAGGATGGCGGACTGGAGAGGAGAGCTAGTCGAAAAACCAATCATCATCATCATAATCATCACCCTGACTACACCCATTGCAGGACAAGGGCCTTTCCCATGTCTCACCAATTAACCCTGTCCTTTGTCGCTGCGGCCACCCCATGCCCGCAAACTTCCTAATCTCATCCGCCAACCTGACTTTCTGCCGCCCCCTGCTACGCTTGCCTTCATGGTGGGTGAACAGCGCAACAAAGGCGGGAGAAAGGCAAGACAAGCGCTTGCTAGCAACTGAGTTTATTGAAGAACGAAAAGTGGTAATATATAGTGAACGTAAACAATAAAATATAAAAACAAAAAAACGACAAAAGAGGGGTAAACAACCTATGCCATGTGCAAGTTCAGATATTGGATTTCCTTCTCACTTATTGTCACATAATGCTTACCCACCATGAATGCTTACCAACTCGCCGAAATATCAGCTTTACTCTGCGCTTGCCTTCTCTCTTTCGAACTTCTGCGTAGCCGGAATTTATTTCGTAGCCCACCGTAAGTTATATCGACATAAACTTTTAGATTTTCGAAAATGGCATTCTGTCGCCGCTGCAGCGTTAGGAAAGTCGCAGTCGCACAGAGGCAATACCGAAATCCCGTGGACTTAGAGGCGTCACACAGCGGAGAGCCTTTTTCATGCTCTCTGTTCTGTCGCTGCTCCCACCCGGGCGCTGGGAAAAAGATTTTGTGACACTTGATATTAGTTTGTTATTAGTTAACCGGCCAGATCGTAAAGACGTCTTAGCTGTATCATACTGATTCGACGCCACTGATGGCCATGAAACGCTCGCCGAAGCTTGGTTTAGGGAGAAAGGCGGCTGCTAGGGTAGGGGCGCCACCGCCGCGGGAAGCAGCCCTTCCAATCCCCACCCTTCCCAATCCTTCATCTCCCACCATTCTAGGGAGGCCTGGGAGGCGGCGCTGCTTAGCTGCCATGACCTGCAGTCCCAACGGACCTCGGTCGCCAGGGCGCGAGCGGCGCTAGACGCCATTGGGGCTCCGGAATAGGAGCTCCACCAAGATTTGTGAGGACCTGGGCCATAGGACCTGGGCCCAAACACCTCCTTGTAAATAATAAATGCTTACCACCACCACCACCAGCGTATATAGTGTGGTTGTACCAGAAAAAAAATGGCTGTGGTTTAGCCCTGGTTAAACCTGGAGTGACGCGATAACTACAGCTGGCCGAGTGGAACTCGCACAGCCGAATTGAAAAGTCAGTCTTTCGCCGCTTGGTTTCGCTGGGAGTTCCTTCTTCATCTCGATAGTTTTTCTGCATCTTCGCCGCTAAGGGGGCGCCACGCTGCAGGTTCGAAACGCTAGCGTAATGTAGCTGTCGCTACAAAACTTTTCCTTTCCATGCCCGTGCTTTTGTTTTCTTTTTTAATATCTTATGCAAAACGTAAGCTGAGGTCCTGCATCCGTTTCAGCTTTGTTATCCTAGCCTGTTTGATATTTATACGGACGAAGAGAGCGACCGGAATACGACGGCTGCCGGCTTACCGGGAATCGTCTAAATGCCGCATGGGGAGATTTGTTATTCTTTATGTCACATTTGAAGTAGCGTTTAAACATCCGGTGTGCTCATCAATATACAGCTTACATGCGACCGTGCTATAAGGCAAATGTGGCGTTTGCGGACGGCACTCACTGAATTCGTGAGGAGCTTGTGTTGCTCGCCCGGCTTCAGTGGGCACGTTAGGCATAACAGAAAGGTTGGTTATACTACAGTACGTTGAGCACTAGCCGGCGCGGGATTTCAATCGAGCGTTTAATGAATGGCTAAGTTTCTGCGACTGCTGCCGGCGAATGGATCAAAGCATCGCTCTACTTGTTTCTTTACGGGGTATTAAAGGGTTCAGCTATCGGAAGCCTAGTGACCTCGATTTCTCTCACGGTATCTGCACGGCGGAGGGTTCTTTCACTTGTGCAATCTATGAGCTTGTAAATGGCGTCGGCCGGTAGTAGCTTCGCCAGTTTTTAAGTAGGCTGCCTCTGTATGAAAAAGTTATAATGGTACGGCATGGCGCCGGTTACTATCCCGAGCCCGATCGGTTAACGCCGCTTTGAATTGCGACACTCTTAGATAGTATGCACTACTGCAATGTTGTACCAGGGTCTTCTTTCTCAGATTATAATGAAAAATAATTTGGCAACTTGTTCCTTACTGCTTTCAGTTATGTACACGCAAAAAACGAAAAAAAAGGCGAATGTATAGTACAGAACGAATAATTTATTCACACGCACTAGAAATATCTGTCGAAAAAGCAAAAGGCAGAGCACGAAGAGAACACAGCAGCCGTTATTACCTCGACTTTTTGACCCGTCACCGTCATAAGCTCATCGCAGACATGACAGTACTAAATTATTCTAAGGAAATTACAGTAAAGTAACTTTTTATGCAGTAATTTGTAATGGAATGAAGTATGTCCGGCCTAGTAATTTTTACTGTAATGAATTTACTTTGGGCAGTAGTTTCGCAGCAACATTAACTAAGAACTTTTGAAATTACATTTGTTAAGGAATGCACCACTTCTCATTGCGTCGCCTAAGCTATTTCGTCTCGTCTGCCGGGTCCGGAACATCGAAACCACGAACGATGTTGGGAAAGCCTGGGCCAGCAAGCCAGACAAGTAGCACATGCGTGGGCACGTGGCGAAGGGCACACAGGTGTAAGCCGCCATGCTGGCGCCCAGTACTAGAGCGATGGGAAACAACATACCTTCTGGCATTGACACACACACACCCCACACACACATCGTCACACGATTTCACAAATTTTGAGTTGTGCTGAAGGCTGTAAAATTTTTGCATCGTGTACAAAACCTTGTCGCGTGAACTGCATAAGCAGAGCAGCTATTCGGCTTGGCTCAGGGCACCCACTGTTCAAAGCAGGACAAAATTTTCGATGCCCACTTTGAACCTCAGCTGCTCCTTGCGATGCAGTACCGTGCTGCCGGGTACGCATCAGTGATACAATGGGTACAAGCTTTGCCCTGGCCTGGTGCTGGACTTCTTTAGGGTGAAATGCGTGTGGAATTCTCTGGCCCCACCTTTAGTGTATAAAAAAATTTGGAGGACGCTTAAGCTTCGTCTTCAGGAGTGAGACGCGACCACGTGTTGCAGCGTCGGCATCGCCCGTTCGGCGCGACGCGTGGCCCGTTGGACAATTTAAGGAAAGGGCGCCTGTCTCACATATCTCGGTGGACACCCAAACCGGGCCGTAAGGGAAGGAAAATGAAATGAAAATTGGTTTTAAGGAAAGGAAATGACGCCTGTCACAATTCTCGCTGGACACCCGTACCGCGCCGTAAGGGAAGGAAAATCCTTTCCCTTACGGAGCGGTTCAGGTGTCCACCGAGATGCGCCATTTTTCGCTCACCGCCAAAGACGACAGCGCTGTTCAGGTGTCCAACGATGTATTAGACAGATACTGCGCCATTTCCTTTCCCCAAAACCAATTATTATTATTATTCAAAGACGCCGACGACATCGCCTTTTCTGCTACACGAGCTCCTTAACGCTGTCGCGTTAAAAAACCTTGTGCCATGGCGCTCTTTGGTCACAGATGCCGCTCCTCGTTAAAGTTCATCATCATCATCATCATAATCCAGCGATGCACCAAATTAAGAATGTGAAATTCTTGTTGGAACTTTGAGCAGTGGCTTCTTCGCATACGGGAAACTAGGAAAAGTAATCTATGAGTTATTGAATTACATTCCGGAAGAAATTTTGATATATTGTCATTACTGTTTTTTGATTATTTGGCAATAAGATCTAATTACTTTTCAAACGTAATCTTTCTATGTATGTTCCCGTCATTAGCTGCTTCAGTAGCGCCGTCGATGGCCTGGTATTTGTGTGCAAGTCATCCGGGGTGTGTGCTGCTGCGCAAACATCTGATGCGTTAGGAGTCGCTTTCCTAACGGCCGAGAACATCCTTTAGGCTTAGATAAACATCGTGGTAGCACCGCTTCGACAGACAGAAAAACTTTATTCAGCAAGTGAGTTTTAGACCCAGCTGGGTCCCTGGGCCACTGCGCGGTCCCGCACTGCATCAAGTTGGTCATGCCGGGACATGACGTCGGCAGCCCGAGTCACCGCAGCAAGCTGCGATGTCGGGTCTGCAGACATAAGCAGGACCTCCCAGTCCTCCCAGCTCGAAATGGCGTGCTGTCCCCGCGGGGGCGGGTCAGCAGGGCAGCCGAAAAGGATATGGGAAAGTGTGGCGTGGGGGTCACCACATAGGGAGCATGCAGGGGATGTGCCGCAATAATGGGATAAAAGCTGAGGGGATGACAGAGAGCGGGTCTGGAGGCGTCTGAAGAAGATCTGTTGGGAGTGCGTAAGAGAGGGGTGGGGAGGAGGGTAAGTCCGACGGTCCAAACGGGGTATTTGCGTGAGCTCCGCAAAGGTGTGCGCCCGCTCCCTCGAGAATCCTGGATCGAGACTTTCCTGAGCCCGGCAAATCAGACCTCGGGCCAATTTATCGGCAGCCTCGTTTCCAGGGTTCCCAGAGTGAGCCGGCACCCACTGAAGCTCTACCCTGCGCGGTAAATTTTGGGTAGGGCTGTTCAACGATTGCCGGGCAGGGGCGTGAATCCTGCCCCTGGCAAAGTTGGACAGAGCCGTGTTGGAGTCGCTGAAGATGTATTGGGCGCCCGAATGTGCAAGGGCTAGGGCGATGGCGGTCTCCTCTGCCTCCTCAGGCGTAGAGCCCGAGGGAAGACGGCGAGTTAGGGGGTGAGGTAGGGTTGGATTGTAGGCAACTGCTACCGCTTCATGCGCTGTACATGCGGCATCTACCCAAACGGCATCGTTGGCTTGCCCATAGTACTTATGGAGGGCATTAGCGCGAGCTACGTGGCGAGGGATGTGATATTGGGGATGGACGTTTCGAGGAAGGGGTTTCACAACGAGAGGTGTATGGATGTGTCGAGGGATGGGTATAAGGGTAGACTGGTTAGCGGGTATGTTGATGCGAACGGAGGAGGGTATATGGCGGCCAGTGGCGCTCGTGGCAAGTCTAAGGTACTGTGTCTGAAGGTGCGCGTCAACTAGTTTCTGAATGGTGTTATGCATGCCTAGTGCAAGAAGTTTAGCTGTGCTAGTGCTACGAGGTAGGTTTAGGGCTGCCTTAGTCGCAAGGCGGATCATTGCGTTCACGCGTTCGGTTTCCGTGTGGTTCAATTTGAGATATGGGGTTGCGTATAGAATGCGGCTAAGCGTATATGTGTGCACTACTTTCATGTTGTCCGCTTCGTCTAAACCCTTGTTAAGGGAGGACACTCGGCTTAGAAGGTGCAACACGGATTGCGTGGAGGCCTTGAGCCTTTTAAGGGTATGTTAATTTCGTACAGAATCCTGCAAGTGGAGGCCAAGGATGCGGAGGGTGGGTGTGATGGGGATAGGGGATCATTTTAAATTGATTTGGATGGGCGAGTTAGCGCTAGATTTTGGCCTAATTAGGAAGAGCGCGGACTTAGATGGGGAACATTCGAGCCCGATGGATGACGCGTGAGAGGAGATGATGTCTGCTGCTAAATGAAGAGTTTCCTCAATTTCTCCGTCAGAGCCATGAGTGGTCCATGTGGTAATATCATCAGCGTACAGGGTATGCTTTAGGTGTGGGATTAGAGCCAGTTTGTGAGCTAGGGGGATGAGAGCAACGTTAAAGAAGAGGGGAGAAAGGACCGCCCCTTAAGAGATTCCGAGCTCTCCGAGTGTATAAGGGGATGTGGTAATCTGATCTATGTGCACGGAGGCAGTGCGGCCCGAGAGAAACGCGCGAGCGTAATTGTAGGTTTTAGGGCCTACCTGTAGAGCCTGCAGTTCCCGTAAGATGGCATCGTGTCGAATTCTGTCAAATGCCTTAGTGAGGTCAACTGCCAGGATAGCTTTAGTGTGGTGGGGGATGGTATCATCAAGCACGTCATGCGCAATTTGAAGTAGGGCGTCCTGCGCAGGTAGGTGCGCACGAAATCCGAGCATACTGTGGGGGAAAAGGTGGTTGTCTACCATGTACGTTGTTTGCCGAGCAAGAATTATGTGTCGAAGACCTTGCCTAGACAGGATGTAAGAGAAATGGGGCGGATGTTGTCTAGGGTGATAGGCTTGTGGGGTTTTGGAATAAAAATAATTTTTCCATGCTTTTACGAGGCAGGGAGAGTACCTGCCTCCCAACATTCGTTAAAGTAGTTGACTAAGTCAGAGATGGAAGTATCGTCAAGATTTCTGATAGCTGCATTGGTAATTTAATCATCTCCGGGAGCGGTATTCCGTTATTTCAATAGGGCGGCGCGAAATTCGGATTTTGTAATAAGGGCGTCAAGTTCGGGCTGGGGTGGGCCTGCATAATAAGGATACTTGCAAGGGAGACCGGGGGTTGCATAGGTGCATTTCACCTGGGCGAGGAAGGCGTCGGTGTCTTGTCGATGGTTGTGAGCGAGGCGGCGAATGCTAAGGCGCGTCTGAGATTTGGATTGCGTGAGATCTAGCATGTGCCGTAATAGATGCCAAGCGCGGGTTGTGGAGAGATTGCCGCGGAGACCGTCACAAACCTGAGCCCAGTTAGCTTTGCAAAGGGTGGCACTACATTGTATTATTCGGGATTGAATCTGGGCAAGTTTGAGTTTTAATCTCCTATTGTGCTTCTGAGTCTTCCACCTTTGCGTTATGTTGTCCTGTGCTTGGAGGAGGTGGGCGAGCTTGCTGTTAATAACAGGGGTGTCTGGCGTAGAGTCGAGCGTCTGAGTGTGTTGGCGAATGTCTTTTTGCAACTGAATAATCCAGGTGTCTAGGTCGAAGGGGGCCTGTGTTGGCTGCACTTGTCTAAATTTGCGGAGCGCGTCCCAATTAGTGTGCTTAATGGTTAATTTGCGCTGAGATCGGCGATAGTTTAGCGCTATTCGAATTTGGTGATGATCGCTGCTTAGTGTGGAAAGCATTCTTTCCCACTGCAGGTGGTCCAAGTTTCTACCCAGCGTGAGGTCTGGGCTGGTATCGGCAGTAACACTGTTACCAATCCGCGTAGGTAAGCTGAAAGCATTAAAGATGGTCAGGTGGAGCGCCAGCGTCTCATTGTACAAAACTGTGCCTCTGTGGTTGGTGCGCCGATAGCCCCAGTCCACGTGACCGCAATTAAAATCTCCGGCAATAAGTAGGGGGTTTGATCCGTCCAACTGGGTTGCGGATTTGAGAAGTGAGGGGAGTAAGTTAATTGGCTGACGTGGGAGAAGGTAGCAGTTAAGAAAAAACAGGCTTGATTTTGCAGGGGTGGGCGGTAAGACTTCAATAAGGCTGTTAGCGATAGGGGAGGTAATTATGTGCTCCACGTAATGCAAGGATTTACTGACATATGTGACCACCCGAGGAAGATCAGTGGGGTCTGAGGGGATAAAAGCGTATCCTGGCAGCTGCCTGCAAACATTGGCGTCCTGAATGGCGATAATGTCTGCTTCGAGTATCTTAAAAGCAGCGTCAGGCTTCATCTTGGTTAGACGGAGGGACGAATGGACGGACGGACGGATGTATCGATAGATCCATCTCCTCCTCACATCACAGTTTGAGGTTAAAAATTTGTTTACAAATTACAATTGGAAATCATGTCACAGTAGGTTACATACGCTAACCTGGTTGGCTTCGTTCATATAGCTTCCCGGTAGCGTTCATTCTCGGTTCCACCCATCCCCTGTTTGTGCCCCTGGCCTTCCGCGTACGTGCAGCCCATGGCGAATATCGCGGGGGGGGGGGGGGGGGGGGGGTGTTCTAACTTCACCATTCGCTCAGGGTGGAAGGGGCGCAGCATGCGATCGTCCCCCGCTTTTTAAGAGTCGTCCCGGGACTACTCCATTGGCATCGAATGATTTGTACAGAACACGAAACCCTTAGAACAAAATTGCTCAGCAGAATCATGTACTCAACATACAGCGCTGTCATAATTACAAGGTGCCAACATCCAAAGGGCATGTCATGATTGCGTGTGATTGTACTTAATTTAACTTCAAGCCTCTGCTTTTCTGTCATGACATCAATGTGTAATTAAGACAGACATGTTCAAGTTTGATGGTCGGCACCGCGCAAACCCTCGAAGCTGTCTTCGAGGTCTTTCGCTTGTTCGGACCTGGTGAACGTCTGAACAGCGCCGACTCTCACCTTGTCGGCATTAATAGGTCCGACTTTCACCTTGTCGGCATGCATAAAACAACTTCACGTCAGCTGGCCATATTTATTAAACCAAAAGGGAATATGTAAAACACATTTAGCAGTGTGCACCACCGTCACTTTAAGTTTCTTTAAGCTGCCGGTCATATTAGAAGATTGCGAATGTCCCTTCCACGAGCCATGCCTCCTATGAGCTAAAAATAAAGAAAGATAGAGGCTGTGATTACAGAGCGAGAAAGTGTTGCTCGTTAAATGCTGTAGAAATAGCACAAACGGTTAACTGAAATGCTTAAACGGCACAACGTAGGCTTTAGATTGCAGGAAAGCAACAAAATGTAACTTTTTACTCGGTACTGGAAGTCTGCACGGGCCGGTATATCTAGATTATGCCCGGCCCTCCTCGCCTCTACTTCGGTACGTGCTAGAGATGCTAAGCCTGAAAAAAATACCTTGAAGAATAGAGAGAAAAAAAGGTTTTCTTTTTTTTCGCAGCCCAGAAGAAGGAGAAAAAAATATGAAAATCTCAAGCGAAGTTATCTGCTCAATACCACCTCACTACGCACTGTAAATGTTGCTTTCAACGAGCTTTTTAGGAGTGTTCCAAGCATCTGAAGCCGTCCACATGGTGGCAGCGTCTTGGTAACAACAAACTGCTGTCGTCAATCGAATGTCAGGAATCGCGATTTCTTATATCGTCTGTGTCGTGCGAAAGAATCGGATCGCAGCTCGCTAATGTGCATACAAAGCTGTGCAACAGGCTCGCGGGAGAGCGGGTGCAAAAACCTGGGTATGTGCACTACAATCTCCATGTGTAAAGGGACGCGCAAGGAAACCTTTCCCTACTCGCAGGAGGGACGAGCCACATTGATGCAATGTTTTGTGTTTATTGTATTGTATGCAGTATGTCACGATAATTTCCTGAAAACGCTTTGGAACGCGGTTGTATTGGATGAAAAAATATTTTCTTTTACTTGTTTTTTGAGTTGTAGAGCAAATGGGCTCAATTAAAAGCGTTTTCGTTTTGTTCCAAAATTTTTTTCCTTTCTCAAAGAGAAAAAAAAAGAGATAGAAGAGTTTTTGTCATAGCATTCTAAATTTTGAAGAATTTTTTCACCTCTGGTCTGAACCCGACTGCGGCCAGCTTTCAATTCTTAAAAAAAATTATCCAGCCCGGTAGTCATGCAGTCTTGTTCGTGCAAGCTGTTTCCTCTTCATGACGAAACTTCGCTCTTGAAAAAAGAGAGAAATAGAAAAAAGCAACAAAGAGACATCTGTGTAGCAGCTGGAGAGGTTGCAGAAAGCAGGAAGCAGAGAAGTGGGTCCGTATCAGCGACGAGTGCCTACTCAAGCTGGGAACAACAAAAAAAAAACGAAGGGTTATGAAAAGAGCCCTGCATGCCACCTTTTTCAAAGTACGTGATTCAACGCTTTAGGTGAGAAATTCATAAAAACAACGGCTTTAGCGCACGTGTAACCTGCCCCTCTCCCCCCCCCCCCCTCTCCATAAGCGCGCTAGGATGCTTAGCGTCCTAGTTCACTATGAGCACACGGTTGCAGACTTAGGGTTTGATTTAGCGAGCGGGTCATTGGAGCAGCCGATATTCAGGCGTTTTAATTTTGAAGTGCATAAAGCTTTTACATTGCTAGAAGACTTGTTACGGTTGTGAGAAATATAAAATAATATCGTTTTTCAAACATGAGGAGACCCGCCGCGGTGGCTCAGTGGTTAGGGCGCTCGACTACTGGTCCGGAGCTCCCGGGTTCGAACCCGACCGCGGCGGGTGCGTTTTTATGGAGGAAAAACGCTAAGGCGCCCGTGTGCTGTGCGATGTCAGTGCAAGTTAAAGATCCCCAGGTGGTCGAAATTATTACGGAGCCCTCCACTACGGCACCTCTCTCTTCCTTTCTTCTTTCACTCCCTCCTTTATCCCTTCCCTTACGGCGCGGTTCAGGTGTCCAACGATATATGAGACAGATATTGCGCCATTTCCTTTCCCTAAAAAACAATTATTATTATTATAAACATGAAGAGAGCTCCGCTTCGAGCATGGCTGGTAGCTTTATAAATTCGAAACCCTCTAGAGATAGCAATAAAGGGATCCGCAACCCCGAGGACCACATCTGCGAGGGCTATACAATGATTACCGAGAGCACAAAGTGTCTTCAACTAGTCTGCTTTTCGTGGGTCAGGAACGCAGGTGAAGATACCATTCTACCATTCTACTCAAGGGGAAAGCATCGACAGTTAATGCGGCACACCAAAGAATTGCGTGCATGCTTGGACACTATGCTGTTTTTGTAGCTGGACGGTAATGGCCTTTCGCTAGGAGACGTTTTGGAGGCTTCACTCGTCGACTGTACAATTTGCTCCTCTTTATCGCCAACGGTCAGCTAAAGGCTTCTGCTGACGGCGGCAGCTTGGTCGGTGCTTCAGGCACCTGTTAGGTCGTGGTGGCAGGGAGTAGGAGGGGAGGCTGAAGAAATCCGTGTACCCCCCCCCCCAAAAAAAAAAAAAAATTGGGTAGATTTACGTTGCTGTCCTCGTTGGAAGTCGTGGAAGCGCAGGTTACGAGCCAACTTGAAATTTCTAGAAAATTGGCTCATTTTTTACAAATGAAATTCTGTTAATACTCTTTGAGTTGTTATTTTATTGCTTTATGATTGATACTTTGCTGAGAATTTATGGCAGTTTACAGTAAAATATCAATAATAATTGCTTTTGGGGGAAAGGCAATGGCGCAGTATGTCTCATATATCGTTGGACACCCGAACCACGCCGTAAGGGAAGGGATAAGGGAGGGAGTGAAAGAGGAAAGGAAGAAGGAGGTGCCGTAGTGGAGGGCTCCGGAATAATTTCGACCACCTGGGGAGCTTTAACGTGCACTGCCATCGCACAGCACACGGGTGCCTTAGCGTTTTTCCTCCATAAAAACGCAGCCGCCGCGGTCGGGTTCGAACCCGGGAACTCCGGATCAGTAGTCGAGCGCCCTGACCACTGAGCCACCGCGGCGGGTGTAAAATAGCATTCAAATATTGTTGAATGACCCTTATGCTGTAGAAATATTGAAGTGTCGTAGAATAGCCGTTTTGTAGAAAACACTTATTCGCAGTGCAGTGATATCCACTACCTGCATTTTATTCTTTCTAGTCCAAGAACTTAAACAACAAAGCGCGAATGCTGTCTAATGTCTTTGTCACAAATAAAATGACGCAATCCACATTTATGCTGAAGAACGTATTCTCATGAAGAAAAAAAGAGACTCGCATTTTTATATCTTCTAATCGTTCCTTATTAATATAGCCAACAGTCACCGAAACCAAGTAAGGCGTAGAAGAAGGCTTATTTTTTTAAATCTCAGGTGTTAATCGATGATAAAAATAGTAGTGCAATTATTTCATGCTGCAAGATAAACATGAAAAGGCTACCGACGTTTTCACTGCAAGGAAATGCCTCCGCAAACTGAACACATAGGACATATATTAAATAATATTAGAGTGCTCCTAGAAAGCAGAATCGCTGGATATATTTTTCAGCGTAAAGGTGTTTGTATCAAGTTGTTTGTCACAAAGACATCAGGCAGTACTAGCGCTCTAATTTATAATTGATTAGATTGCTAGAAATATAATACAAGTGCTGGATATTTCTGTAGTGCGAGTAAAAAAACTGATTAAAGCACAACTGCAATTCATAATTTCAAAACTTCAGCCGCGCAACAGTGGTTCAACAGCATTTCAACGTCGTTTCAGATATCAGATCTAAAACGAATGCATGACTATTCTGGGCAGAAATCTCATTTCAGGATTGCATTTTTATTGCAGAGAATATGAGTCCCTCACCAAAAATGAGATCTTCTTCATCAACTAACACTCCTCCTATCAAACTAGTAGTCGCGCTTAGAGCTATGTGGCGGTAGTGATAGAGAGATGTGCGCTGCATGCCAATGGCGTGTACAACGTTGTGGCAGAACCACGGCTCTAGAGCAATACGCGTTGGCTTTGACAGCCTTGCTGCATAAACGCGGCACGGGAGCATAAGCCGCAGGCTTACATTAAGCAAGTTGGCATTTACAATGAAGAAGTTGAAGACACGCATAACTGGCTCCACTGGGGCAGTGGACACCTCGATCGCGCCTTCAGGTATAATTGGCGGTGGTGTCCACTTGCAAAAAGCTGTGCATTGACACAATATTTCGTGCTAAGCTATGCTAAACCGCTAAAATTTTTTATTAACTTGCGATTCTTCCCTGACTCATTCTGTCCTCTTCCTCTCTCTTAACGTTACACCTATTATTTTCCTTTCCGTAGCGTATTGCGTTCTTCGATACTCAATTTAAAGCCTTCTCGTTAGCCTCGATGTTTCCGCTCGATAGGTGAGCACTGGTAAGACACGACTGTTGTTCACTTTCTTCTTGAGAGACAACGGTAAGCTACTTTCATGACCTGAGGGTGCCTACAAAGTGCAATCCACTCCATTCTTATTCTCCCACTTATTCCATTCTCGTGGTCCGGGTAAGCGATTACCACCTGCCGTGAGCAGACATTACCTGACAACATCCCAAGCGTCGCTGCCTATCGTCTGCTGTATTGCTTTTCCGCGACAACTGAGCATTACTTCATGTAGATTCTACCATATTGATTTTTAGTAGCACCATTATTCATCTCCTATCTGGTTTCTCAATCATGCTTTGCACTTCGTCCCTTGAGTCACTGTCATCTGCCAATTGGGGACTATGCTGTTGCAAATATGGTTGAATGAATTTGAGCATCTTGTCTTGCAAGACGCTCTTTCTTATTTTTAATAACACCATTTTATTTCGAAACATGCACACATATTCACAATAGACCACACGTCAAAAGCTAAGAAAGTAGGTTGAAAATGCCTGTAGGCTTTATAGAAGCCGCATGAAAAAAAACAGATGCATGCTGCGCAGGCAGGTCGCACACGCACACCTATGGCCAATTATGTCAAGAAACAGCAAAAGAGATCCTCATACACATCACAGTAATAAAAAAATTATGAAAAAACTGCTTTCAACACCATTTTAGGATCAAAACAGATCACATTTTCAGTGCCACCACTGGTGGTGCGATGGTAATGGGAACAACAAAAAAATGCGTGTACCCGCTGCAATAGTTAAAGGTTATAAAAATTTGTTACGAAAGTAAATTTGGAAATCATGTCGCGGGAGGTTACACCGGCTAGCTTGGTTGGATTCATTCATGTATCCGCCCGATAGTGTTCATTCTCTGTTCAACACGCCCCCCGTTCCTTTCTCTGGCCTTCAGCATACGTGCAGCCAGTGTCGTAATCGCGGGTGGGGGTGGGGGGTGGGGGGAGGACAGGGAGGACTATTTAGTCAGCATCGAATGATATGAGCAGAACACGCAACACGAGGAAGCCAGGGGAACGAGGAGACCGCTTCCCTTCCACACAATGATTCAGCAGAATCAGATATTCAAGATACAGCGCTCTCATAATTACAGTCTGTCAACAATCAAAGGGCATGCCACGACTCCTTGTGATTGTATAAAATTTAACCTCAAGCCTCTGCTTTTCTGATTGAGTCAATCTGTAATTCAGACAGAGGATGTTCAAGTTTCAGGGTCGGCACCGCGCAAACCCTCGAAGCTGCCTTCGAGGTCTTTCGCTTGTTCGGACCTAATGAACGTCTGAACAGCGCGCGAGATAGGTGAGGATAGGTCCGACTCTAGCCTTGTTGGCATGCATAAAACGACTTCATATCAGCTAGCCATATTTATAAAAAAAAGAGAATAAGCAAAACACATTAAGCTGCAATATCCACCGCCGTAACTTTCACTTTCTTAAAGGTGCGGGTCCCATCAGAATATTTCGAATGCCCCTTCCACCATCTCGGGCCCATGCCTCCTATGAGCTAAAAATAAAGAAAGATGGAGGCTGTGATTACAGAGCGAGAAAGAGTTGCTGGGAAGATGAAGTGTCCCGGCAAAGGTGGCTGCACATGGCTCCAGTGAAAAGTCTCGCCATCCGCGTAAATACGTTCCTTATATAAAGAGAATTGACTTGACACCATATGAGGAAGCTCCCGAAGCTCATGCGCAGTCTAACTGGGTGGCAGTCAGCAAATGTCCTTCAGTAGTCCCGGTAGCTGGACTGGGCTCCGAGGCTAAGCCTAGGGGCACCGGTGACGCGCTGGCAGAGGTGGCTTCGCCGGCGTCGTTCACGGCGGCTTCAGCAACACCTCTTTTGACAACTGAGCCTGGGTCCTAGCTCCTGGTTCCTGCTCCCGGTCCATCAGCGGTAGCGTACATCACGCCTTCCCGAATTGCACCTCAGCCCGTGAGCGATCTGCCCTCTGGGCGCAACTCGGCAATGGCTGCCCAGCCTCCACTGCTGGATGGTGCTTCAACTGTGCAGCGTGAGGAGAGCTCTCCAATGAACCTGTCTTCAGCACCTCCATCCGTGTCATCGGCTTCCCGCAGTTCTCAAAAGCGCCCATCAGGGGACAGTGCACAGGATTAGTCTTCTGCCAACTGCAGCTCACAAAGCAAGCGTTCCTGCCCAGCGTATGCCATCCAGGCGGCTGTGCCGACATTGGGATCGGTATCGTATAAAGTGGCCATTAAAGCTCTGGCAGCCAAAAGCCTGACAAACATTTTGAACAGGACTCTTCAGGCGAATCTGGACGAGTGTCTTGGGACCAAAGGTTTTCGTGGCTTCACGGCTAAAACGAAATCTAATACCATCGCTGTGTGCCTCCCGACTTTGGCTGCTGTCGAGCGTCTGCAAACGCTCTAGTGCACATAAATTACAAACAAGATCTCGGTGCCGGTCCAGGTGTATCTAGTAGAAATTTCGGACCTACAACGCTGTGTTGTTTACAACGTCTACGTTGCCGAAGATCAGACGACTTTCCAGCGTGAGTTGTACTGTCCAACCCACCGTGCCATCCAAGCGCGGTATATGGGAAAGGGGTGCTCGTGTATCGTCACACTACAAGGCCCAAGAACTCTTCCAGACCGACTTTACTACTATGGCTGTATTCTGCGGCCTCGCCCTTACAAACCGAGTGCTGTTTATTGCTACAGCCGTTTCAGACCTGGCCACTGGCGCCGATCATGCTCTTTCACAACGCAAGATGATGCTCGGCCATAAGGCACACCATCCTACAGGTGCGGACTTTGCAAGACTGACGACCGTGAAATCACCTCTTCAACTTGCCCAACAAAACAGAAAGCAACATAGAAGGTTCGGTGTGGGATCCGTAAGCAAGTGCCTCCGAATGAAAACAGAGCCCCGATACAGACACCCAACAGGTTTTCGGCTCTCCAGTGGGATGAAGACGACTGGCCGGAGATTTCTGAGCCCAATCCACCTGCAGCCCTTGCCCAACAGTCGTACAGTGATAAACTGCGCAAGGATCGCCGTTGCCTTCAAGCTACACAAAAGCACAGCATACTGGAACCTCTGCGTGAGGACATGGCAGCAGTTGAAGACCAAATTGCACGCCTTTTAGCCGAGGTCTCTAAGCTCACGGCAATGCCGTGAACTGCTTGCCCGCTGTAGACAACCAGCGGAATCCCACTCCACATCAATCAACGCTGCAGTGCCTTCGGCTACGTCCAGCCCTCATGCGTTTTTAGCGGACTCTACCAGGTCTTCTGCAGCACTGCAGGATATCTCAACAACATCCCTCCTCCGATTTATGGTAAACTAGTTATCTAACCTGACATCAGTTATATTACAAAGCTTGGAAGCCTAATCGAAAATGGCGAGTACACGTAGTTGTGGTGTGCTCCAATGGAACTGCAGAGGCCTCTCCACAAAGCTGGGAGAGCTCAAATCTCGACTTCGCATGAACAAGCTCCAGGTGTGGGCCCTGCTACTACAGGAGATCAATGCCTTGCCATCCATTCTTGGCTTTAATGGATACATGTGTCCTTCAATGAACGACCGTCGTGTGTACACTGCTGCCCCTCCGGGAAAGGCGGCGGTGTACTTTGATGCGCGTTCTCCTCAAGTTCACCTCTCTCGAGAAAACTGGTGCACCTCATATCAAGTGGTAGTCGCAGTGGCTGTGAAGCTTTCCAAGGCAACTGTTGTGGTCGTGTCAGACTGTGTAAGGCCCACCAGTGCAGCTCCCTCCCTCATTAATCTGGGGTGGTTATTAACTCTACGACGACAACACCAAGCTAGGGCGGCATATTTTAGTCGGTGGTGCCTTTAACGCCCCTTATCCGGACTGGGGGTACTCCACTTCAAGCACCCGTGGTAGGCGTGTGCGGGCCGCATTCGCGGATGCGCTGTTTGTTTTACTCAACCATCCAGATTCAGCCACACGGACTGTGCGCCATGCTCGCAGTCCAACATATGCACCGGACCTTACGTGGTGGTCAGGACCCGGCGGCACTCCCTCGTGGCACCTGGAGCCAGACTGTTGGGGTAGCGACCACCATCCTATCATCATTGGTCTCCATCCATCAAGGGCCCGTCGATTACGCCGTAGGTGTTCTGTGGTCAGTTGGGACACGTTTCGCACCACCGTCGGAGATCTTTCTCTGCAATAATCTACACTACTTGTGGACTGCGTACAAACTGCGCTGGATAAGGCTACTGCTGTCACCTGGATGGACGTGAATTGCCTGGTGCCGGATGTGGGTCTGCTTAATCTGTGGGCTGCTCGCCGACAAGCGAAGATGGCAGCTTCCCGAGACCGGACTTCTGCGCAAGCACGGACAAGGCTGAATTACCTTACTGCCAAGGCTCGCAGATATGAACGCGATCTCTCGCGACGGCAGTGGCATGCGTGGTGTGAGCAGTTCTCGACAAAGTCATCGAATGCAGCTCTCTGGCGAACATTTCGTGCAATGCAACATGGTTCCCGTCGCTCTGACGCAGCGGCCACAGCATGCTTCGCAGCTAACTTAGCTCCGGATGATTTCGCCAGAGAAGCAGTGTTGGAATCCAGGTAGCAGCATCCCACCGCTGCCACCAGTTGTTGGGATTCAGGTAGCGTGACTGGGCCGGAGAAGAGACGAGGACGATCGGAGGAAGAAAACTTGGAAAACTTTATACATGGACTACTTACAGTATATACAAGTACGGGATACTGAGAGGGCTTCTCAGTAAAGAGAGATTCTTAGGAGTCGGGAGTCTCTGATGCCTCTCAAGAAGGGGGCTCTATCTGGCATCAAACCAGCAGCTCCTTAAATACTCTTTGTATTCCCCAGATCCCTACCTGGGGAATACAGTTCGAAGAATGATGTCCAATCACACGATGGCACTAATGGTACCACCCACGGCAGGGCGGTCCTGATGTTTCTTCGCAGCTCGGTCGAGGGAAAGGGAACAGAATCCGGTCCCGTTGTCGTCCCCGCGGCTTCCAGGTGGCCGCGCACGTGCGTCCGGAGGGCAGCTGCATGACACAGGAATGCTGGCTGTCTCCCCGCAGGTGTCGAAATATCCTGCACTGGTGACCGGAACGAATACCCTTAAGGTCGTCGCTGGCATTCCTGTTGAACACTATCGTTGCTATGGGGACGCTATCGTCGCTGCTTCCGGCATCCGTGCTCGAACACGTGGGGACGCTATTGTCGTTCCCTCTGGCAGTCCTGCAGTCACGTCTCTTAGCCGAATTTCCCAGCAGGAAGGAAGCGCGATCACAACAGCAGCGAGGAAGTTTTTCCCCAAGTATGATGTGTTGCCTCCAAGGGTCATAGGGGCCCCCCTTGGCTGCCATTCCAGCATATGTCGATAAGCTCCCATCTACAGCTGACGCTGAGGGAATTGCAAGCCGATTTTCAACGTCCGAGGTGCTTGTAGCAATAGATGAGGCCCGTCGGAAGACTGCGCCCGGTCTGGACTCCATTCCTTACGAGGTTAACAAGAACTTAAGTTCCGCTGTACTGCCTTAACTCCTCGCCACCATTAAAAAGGTATGGATAAAAGGTGTCGTACCAGAAACCTGGAAATCGGCTACTGTGATCCCCATACCAAAGCCGGGGAAGCCGCCGATAGGCCTCAGAAATTTCCGGCCTATATCGCTTACGCTACCACTATGCAAGTTTACCGAAAAAATTCTTGCCACAAGACTGTAATGGTGGCTTGAGTACCATGGTTTCTACCATCCCGCCCAAATTGGCTTTCGTACGTCCATAGGTACAGAAGATGGACTGGCTGTTTTGACGTGAGCAGTTCTGGCCTCAACTCGAAGCCACAATGTACGTACTGTACTGGCCATGGACGTTGAAAAGGCGTACGATGATATCAGTCATTCTGCCATCCTGGAATAGCTTGACATGCTGCATTTCCCTGTTAGAGTGCGCAATTTTGTAAAATCCTTCCCTGAAGACCGACACTTTGCCATACGCCTCAGTGGTGAGGCCGTCGGATCATTTGTGCCTCTTCGCGGCGTTCCCCAGGGATCCGTGTTATCGCCAACATTATTTAATATTGCTTTTATCCCCCTGCCTTAGCGCTTACACGATGTCTCTGAGATTAAGTTCTTATTATATGCTGATGGCATAACGGTGTGGCACACTCACAACGACCCGATGACTCAAGAAGCAGGCCTACAATCAGCCATAGATATTACGTCGACTTTTGCTTCTTCAATTGGTCTTCAGCTTTCAGCGAGCAAAACCACGTTCGTGTCAGTGGCCAATCTCTGGGGCACAGTAAACTCGCTGCAACACCAATTCGTCTCTATCTATCCGGAACTCCAGTTCAAGAAAGTTCGAGCGTAAAAACCTTGGGCTTGACAATACATGAGTCAAGAAATGGCACTGCTTCGCTTTCTCGGGCTAAAAAGCAAACAAGTGAGGCGTTGGGTCTGATTAGACGCATTGCTCCTGAAACAGGCGGAGCCCGCTCTCATGCTGCACGACAGGTGGTGCGGGCGGTTGTGCAACCGCGCCTCGTCTACCAAGCCCAATTCCAGCATTTGACGAGGGCTCAAAGGAATTGTCTAGAAGCTGTTCATCGAGAGGCAATGAGGGTCATCACTTGCCCTCCCCGCATTACCCGGATCATGGCGCTCCAAGAACATGCGCAGCTGAATACACTTGATGAGCTGGTGCAGCAACAACGCGATGCTCGCCGCCTAAAGTCAAACCTTACACACACAACGTGTGCACTCAGGGCATATGCTTCATCGCACTCCAGTCTACAGCCGCCTCCACCAGTTCTTCCTCCTTGGCGTTTTCTGCAGCTAAGCGACAACAAATCAACTGATCTACGTCAGCCATCATCTACCCGCGCGGCATCGTCGTTTCGCGACCGAATTACAGAGCAAGACGCCAATCTGCCGCATGGATCCATCGCTATGTACGTTGACGCAAGCATCCAGGCCTGCGAAACAACGGCAGTTTACTGTCCCTGCAAGCCTGCCCTGAACAAAACGTCAAGGTTTCGCCTCTCAGAACCTCCTTCCCCCTTCTGTGCGGAGGTGCTTGCGGTTTTGTGGCCGCCGTTCCCATGCTACCTACGACCCGCATTGTCATTCGCACCGACGTCCTTCAAGTCACACGCCTACTACGATGCGTCAGTCGCACCCCAGAAATCTGCCATGACATCCATCATCTAGCGGCACGCATCTCGCAGCAAATCCATATTGAGTGGGTCCCGCTTGACCTATTGAGCGTACAAAGCCGCGCAGATTCTGCCACCCGCCTTTCGACCCCAACCTCTTCTTTGCATCGAATCCTCACTCTGGATGACGCTACCCTCCTTTGCACAAGGAAGGAACACCTCCGGCGCCACACACGTGCTCTAATCCCTCCGTGTGCGCTAACCCTCCCCCGTGGTCTTACCCGTACAGAGGAGGTTGTGCTTCGGAGGATATGTGTCAAGTTGCCCTAACTCCAGCTGCGACACCCAAGTGGCCGCATTTCAAAGATTTATATCCCCGCCCCGGGTATCCAGTCTGCAAGATCAGAGACTGTGAGGCGGATATCCACCACTTGTTGTGGGTTTGCCCGGCACTGAAGCCGACGAGAATTCGGCACGTGGCGGCGGTTGGTCTCTCACCGGACAATCTGGATTCCTATATTGCCTGGACATAGGGTCCATATCATCGTTCACTACTTGATTTCATTAAATCAGCCCACCTTTTTTCATTTATTTAAGCATCTTACTCACCTCTCACTTCATAACCTTTATGCCCTGAGGCAATAAACGTTGCCTAGAAAAAAGTGTTGCTGGTTAAATGCTGTGGAAATTGCACAACCGCTGAACTGATATGCTTAAACGGCAAAACGCAGGCTTTAGATCGCAGGAAAGCTACAAAACGTAACTTTTCAACTGCTGCTGGAGGTCTGCACGGGCCGGTATATTTAGATTGGGCCCGGCCGTCCTCGCCTCTACTTCGGTCCGTGCTATAGAGATGCTAGTGCCTGAAAAAAAAAAATGAACCTCAAATTGGAAGAACAAAGTTTCTGTTCCTTTTTTTTTCGTATCCCAGAAGAAGGAAAAAAAACGGCAATCGAATGTCAGCAACTCCGAATTTCCATTTCGTCTGTGTCGTGTGAAAGAACATGATCGCAGTTCAGTAATGTGCATACGAAGTTGCGCAAAAGGCTTCCGGGAGAGCGCGCGCAAAAATTTGGGTATGTGCACTCGAGTCTCGATGTGTAAAAAGACGCACAAGCAAACCTTTCCCTACTTGCAGGAGGGACGAGCCACACTGATGCTATGCTATGTGTGGATTGTATTGTATGCAGTAGGTCACGATCTTTTCCTGAAAACGCTCTACAGTACGCTTGTATTGATGGAAAAATATATTTATTTACTTTTTTCTGAGTTGCAATGCAAATGATCTAATTAAGTGCGTTTCCACTTTGTTCCAAAATTTCGTTTTACAGCGAAAGCTGTTAGGCGCCCGTCCCTGGCTTTCGCGTAGTAGTCCGGCGTCGTCGCCGTCGGCGTAACCAGTGGGTGCGTTAATGTCGCGGTCATGTCACGTGACCGTATGTCACTGTCAACTTGGGTCGCATGAGCCTAAGGGTGGCTCTGTTTGGAACAGCCGCCTGCCAGTGCAGGGGTGCATCATTTGACCACTACACCAGTCCGCCAGGAATATATCCTAAATACTAAACGACTAAACAGCTATCGCTGAGCATCGCGTTACACAGTAGTAACCGTCCTGTGAGTTTTTTTTTTCTCAAAAAAGGGACAGTTTTCTATAGCATTCAAAATTTTCAAATATTTTTTCACCTCTATTCCGAACCCGACCACGACTCGCTCTACATTTCTAAAAAAAAAAAAACCTTGCCCAACCCGGTACTCATGCGGTCGTGCTCGTGCAGGCAGTTTCCACTTCATGACAAAACTTCGCCCTTGAAAAAAGAGAGAAATAGAAAAAAGCAGCAAAGAGACATCTGTGTAGCAGCTGGAGAGGTTGCAGAAAGCAGGAAGCAGAACAGTGGGTCCGTATCAGCGACGAGTGCCTACTCAAGCTGGGAACAACCGAAGAAAAAAAGGGTTACAAAAAGAGCCCTGCATGCCACCCTTTTCAAAGCACGTGAGGCAACACTTCAGGTCAGAAATTCCTAGAAACAACGGCTTTAGCGCACGTGTCACCTGTTCCCCTCATAAGCGCTCTAGGATGCTTAGCGTCCTAGTGCACTATGAGCACACGGTTGCAGACTTAGGGTTTGATTCAGCTAGCGGGCCAGGGGAGCAGGCATTAAACAAGCGTTCTTACTTCAATATGCACACCGTTTTACATGGCGAGAAGACTTCGTACAGCACTGATCCTATTGATCCTACTGAGGCTACTGAGCCGGAGTTCCCGGGTTCGAACCCGACCGCGGCGGCTGCGTTTCGATGGAGGCGAAACGCTAAGCCGCCCGCGTGCTGTGCGTTGTCAGTGCACGTTAAAGATCCCCAGGTGGTTGAAATTATTGCGGAGCCTTCCACTACAGCACCTCTTTCTTCTTTTCTTTTTTCACTCCCTCCTTTATCCCTTCCATTACGGCGCGGTTCAGGTGTCCGCCGACATGTGAGACAGATACTGCGCCATTTTCTTTCCACCAAACACCCATTTTCAATGTTCATTCGGCGCGCGGTCGTATTACCCGAAGCCGTTGAAAAATAAAGGTGCATAGCTGCTCGCGTGTACTGTTAGCATTCTGGAATCAGCGCAAAAGAAGAAAAAGAAAACAGCAGAGAGAGAGGCATTCTACTCTATACCTTGGCCAATCCCCCCCACGTGGGTATGTGCCATATTACTTGAGGAGAAGAAGAAGAAGAAGAAGAGAGAGGCAGAAAACTTTCAACACATAAAATGGTTCTGTAAGCCCTGATTCGGAGCCCATTAGCTTTTGTTGGCTCTCTCGCCCGATTCACCGGCGAAGGCTGGTCTTTAAAATATGAGCTGGACAGCGCCTCCTCCCAGTCCTCAGTTGTTGGACTATTGATTCTTGGTAAAGCTGGGTTTTTGAAGCGAAAAGCTTCTAGGCTGGTCAACACCGGACTTCGCGTGAACCACACTACAGATTTGCCACAGCTGCGCATGCGCGAAACCGAGTGACGACACGCGGAGCGCAGGTGGTCGCTGCTGCCGCAGCCATCGTAGCCACCGCGCGCTCCCTCCGTCGTCTGACCCTTCGCCATGGAAGGAGGAGAAGAAGACCTAGAAGTGGTAGCGTGGGAGTTGGCGCAAAAGCAGCGAAGATATGAAAATTGCTAGGATAGACAAGCGGCCGAAACGCCAGAATCACGAGAGGCACGCCTTGCTAAACGCTTGTCGCTTCGAGATATCCAGGCTTAAAGGGACACTGAGGAGAACCCTATCAAAATTGTTTTGTTAGCAATATCTGATAGTTCGGCATTTCATGGCTTTGTTGACGCTTGTCCGGGAGCGAAAGATGCATTTATTTCAAAGAAATTTGGATTCGAAGTTGAAAAATTTTTTCCCGCCGCTCCGATTCGAACTCGAGAACTCTTATGACGACACGGAGAACTCTTATGACGACACAGAACGGAGTGACGTGAAACGTGACGTAAACGGAGACTCCGTGATTTCTGCGGCTAGCGGTGCGGTCTAGCAGCTGCCGAAATGAAAGCTACCGCCGCCGCACGTTGAAGGCATCTATCGGGGTCGCCACCGTCGCTTCGTTTACGTTTGCACCGGCGTCTTGCCAGCGTTACGATGGATCCCGTTCCCGAACCCGACGACGTAGTTCTCGCAAAAACTCAGGCCTGCATTTCAGCGACGTCAGCCCCACAGAGCGTGCGATGCTTTTGAGGGAGCACGGTTAGGTTAGGCGCCGGCGGGTGGTTTCCCCCTTCCTCAGAGAGCAGCCGTTGCAAACTAAATATCATAACCCCAGTGCGGGGAGTCGCGAGGGGTGCGTTGCGTTCATCGGAGGCTGGCCGGGGCTTTGGGGCCAACGGATTGTGGTTCCTTGAACGGAGCGGTTGCACGGCGCAGCAGGCAGCGTCGAGGTCTCCCACGGTTGCATGGGCCAAGTTATTTATTTTTTGCCACAAAAAACAAATGGGTGCTCGAGGGCGGTCCCGTTTAAAATCGGCGGGTTGAAACCAAAGCCGGCGCACGACGCTTCAATGGCTTCCGCTTGATCCAACGGGTCCACTGGATCTGGCTCTCTCGCCAACTTGCACGTACCTTCAGATATGTACTGTGAATGGATTAAAATAGCCGAGCTCGAAAAGAACAGCTCCGCCGAACTGCCGCAGCTATTGAATATAACGCGCACCTCGCCGCGGAGCCAAATCAGTCTGGCCGGGCCGGCGGCGGCTGGCGCACTCGGTGCGAAATAGATACATGCTCCAATCTCCCCGCCAATGCGGTCAGAGTGCGCCGAAGCCACCGAGTGCGTCGGCGGTCAAGCGCAGTTGGAGTATAGAGGGTCTCGCTTTCATCGACGTGACTTCGCCGTGCAGGGTGCGCGCGCGCCTCGCCGCAGCATAAACGCGCCTTAACAGAGCCTGCGCTTAACCGCTAACCAAGGTATTCAGCGGCGGCGTCCATGGGAGCCTCTGAAACCCCCCGCCCACTCACGAAATAAAAGAAAAGAAGTCCGGTGCCGAGGTTCGGAATCGAACCAGGGCCTTCGGCGTTTGAGGCGGGAACGCTACCGCTCCGCCACGACGGCTCAAGTTGCAGCTGTCAATAAAGGCGCATCTAGTGAATGCACTCTTCTGATGCAGAAATCTCCGCACTTTCGCTAGGTATACCCTGGTCTAACAGAGCTAGGCCATCAGCAATTTTTCTGAACTGCCTTGTACCTTGTCTCCCGTCCCTAATAAACGATTTCCGTTAAGTAGTTTGAAGTTGACTGGCACAGCCGGGAATGTTTCGCCGGGCAAGCGTGCGAATATACAAGTGCTGCCTTGTACGATCACCGACCATCGTGCCATCATAGCTTTTCATCGACCGTGGCGATCATCTGACAAGCCTTAACAGGCTCCTTCAAAGGTTAACTAGCACTTGAAGCGGCACTTGGAGTTCCTCTGCTGTTCGGCGCTTGTAAATCGAAGCGCGTCAAAAACAAAACCACGGGGCACGCAAAGCTCATAGACGCGAAGCGCCATAACAAATCGAAACTCTCCTGGCCGCCTGTGGCGCCGCCAAGCATCCGTTTTCTTTGCTTCCAACATTCAGGTTGTCTTTTGCCTGCCTTCCTTGTGTGATAAAAGTGCACTATCGGTTTTAAAACAAAACTTACTTCAGTATTGATCTGCGCAACCTACCTTTGTCGGCCTCAGAGATTCGCGAACCCAAGTAGGATGGAAAATTCCTCCAAGGTGGCGTCTCTTGTCCTATGGCGTCACCACGCTTGTACTTGCGAGATTGGCCTGTGGTGGCGATACCTGTATTTTGGTTCTTGCTATTCTCTACCTTACAAGAGCTTTGTTTTCAGCAAGAGCGGCGTTTTTGTGATAAGGAGCTGGTATTCTATCGATACAAGCCAACTTCAATTTCTCCTCAGTGTCCCTTTAACACTTTAGCTAAGCCTCAGTAAAACTTTTTTTTTTCTGGCATGCCGGTACCATATGGTATAAGTTAGCCACTTCACCTTAGAGGGGCAATGCGAATCGAACGAATTTTGAAACATATGGGTGAATTTGACGGGATTTATATAAGTAATTCGATTGCTATTTCCTTAGAATCACAGCTCACTGCCTGCTTAGACTTTTGCGTGGTTCAGCGTATACTTTACTCGTTAATCTGAAATGTTGGAGTAAATCCCTAAAGCTTAATATTGGTAATGAGTAGTTATGTTCTTGCGAATGTTGGGCGACCCAGGGTAATGGGGAACTTGCGCTGAAGATTGTGGTGCCGATTGCAGCGCCATAATACTGCCTAGCGAAAAGAGCAAGCAGTTTTGGGTAGTTTTGCGTAGTTCGTTTCCGCGCCACCTTCAGGAGCCTATTGGCGTGAGACTCCGCGCTCTGTCGAAGGCGCACGTGCCGTGCGTCAGCTGTCCGGGCTACGCCGAGAGAAGCTACGCAATGAATGCTGTCAGCCAAACGCGGGTATGTGATCGCGCATAATGAGTTCTGGCGTTTCCAGCGGCCCAAGCGGCTGACAAAAGCAGTTTTGAGTCACCGAATGGAACAATTGCAGTGCCACCTTGGCAGAGCAGGTTCCCCATAGTGCGCGGGCAGCTGCGTGAGCGTGCTATTCGAGAAATTAGCGTTGCCCGAGCTCGAGTGGCTTGTGTCATGGAGCGGATTAAGTGGAAAAGCTTAACGCAGGTGTGGAGCAGGAGTTCTGTGAAAGCAAGCAACAGCTGCTTGACGCCGCCGGAAGACCCGTGGTGTAGCAGCAGCATAGTGACGAGGTTATTGTGAGCAACAACAAGAAATGCGAAATCTATCCTCAGATTTCCATCGACGCGGCAATGTATATGCGGAGTTCAATAGAGGCCGAAGTGCTACCGCATGACGCTGAGGGAACATTCGATCGCCGTATCGGCGACCTTCAAGATCGTACACAACTCCATGCGCTCATACATTCCAACATTTTTCTTTTGTGGAATGCGACAGCACGCACCTTGAATGATCAGTAATACGGCACGGCCGCCTTAGCTGATAGAATTGTCAATGGAGTCCAAAGATCTCCGGCACTCCATCGTTCAGTAAATTCAAGGACTAAAGGCGTTTCATTAAAAGTCATTGAGTAATGAAAGCCCCAATAAAATTCAACAGAATCTCAAGGTTCTTTTTTTTTCGCAGGTCGTGGTTGCGCAAGTCATGAGCCGCGTCACCGCTGGCGACTTCGTCATAACTATTGCAGCTTCTACTTCCTGGTAGCGTTCATCCTCTGTTCCACCCGCCGCCAGTTTGTGCCTTTCACCTTCCGCACACGTGCAGCGTTCACATTACACAGCGCTGGCTAGGCCTCAATCGTGGCGCTCGTGGCAAGTCGTGGCAGCGCAAATGAGGAGCCACGTCACCGCTGGCGACTTTGTCATAACTACTGAGCCTTCTGCGCAGGCGTGCAGGATGCGGCCACATGCAGTCATTTCAAGATGTTATCTTGATCGGCGTTTCAAGGCCCTTTACGCCGTATTCTTGTCACCGCGCACTCCACCTGATAGCAAAGAAGTTAGGGTGAGGCATGCGATGAGTGCACGGGGTGGTCACGTGTTCACGGACGCTGGATGTTGCGGCCGATGACTGATACGTGTAGGCCAGAAAGCTTGGGTTTAGGCGCTAGTAGTAGCAGTGAACCTTGCTGTACAAATTAGCACAGGCAGGAGCTTATTGGTTTACATTCTTTTTATGGCAGCTCCACCATACTATATGTACAAATGAGCAGTCTAGTCTTCGCCCAAGGCGGGTTACGTCCTTAGTTTAGAAGGCCATGCACCCAAGCCTGGAGCTTCAAAAATTTGCCAGTGCCTGCACTTATTGAATAACACTCAGAAAACAGCGGGAACTGTTGGTAACTGGTTTCTTTGCGGGACAAGAGTGGCGGTAGTGAGAATATGAGAGGACACCCTGTGACCGTAGTGCCACGTGTCTGCGCGCTGTCGCCATGTAGATATATTATCCTGCTAAACGTGACGTTATGCATGACGTCACATTTCACGTCCCTAAAAGAAGTGGGTGACGCTGACCAGTGCTTATGATGCAGAAACGACTCCCGCTTCAAAATAAGTTTCGAACGGGGCTCCAAGAAAATGTGAACAAATGCGAGTTTACGCAGAGGACGCCAGTACCCCGCCGCGGTGGCTCAGTGGTTAGGGCGCTCGGCTGCTGATCCGGAGTTCCCGGGTTCGAACCCGATCGCGGCGGCTACGTTTCGACAGAGGCGAAACGCAAAGGTGCCCGCGTGCTGTGCGATGTCGGTGCACGTTAAAGATCCCCAGGCGGTCGAAATTATTCCGGGGTCCTCCACTACGGCACCTCTTCCTTTCTTCTTTCAGTCCCTCTTTTATCCCTTCCCTTACGGCCCGGTTCAGCTGTCCGCCGAGATGTGAGACAGATACTGCGCCATTTCCTTTCCCCAACAAACCAATCTTCCTTTTTACACACTTTTCTCATCTAGCAGCTTCCGGGCAGCACAAGGATGGAACGAAAGCGTGGCGCTACAGCGAGTCTCGACTGTGAATTAAATGTAGAAAGAAACACGAAACGACCCGATTGTTCTTTCCTGTTTCGAACTGTGTTTTTAGAGCTCAAACCACTCGAGCAGCTCCTTTTGCCACGTTAAACGATTTTCATTTTCTGTGCTGGAGTTTGTGTGTGAGATTAGTGTCAAAACCTCCCTCCAAACAACGATGGCGGTTATACTGTATATTCATGTAAACAAATCCAGAAAAGAAGAGCAGAAAAGGCGAGAACCTGAAGAGCTGCCGGCACAATGGCAAATGGAAGGACAGAACATGGATGGAGAGGTAGAACGACCTAGGGAAGAAAGAAAGATAATAAAGGAGGCAGGAGTCACCTAGATTTAATGAAGAGAGATAATACGTCGAACCCGCTGAGAAACATCAAAACAGAATGTGCGCATATTCTGATATCGGAAGGTCTCCCTCATACGAAACCTCTAAATACATTGGCAATTACGCCGGCACCTCGGCGATCGCATCACGCAGTTTGAGAGCAAACTTGCGGGCCACATACGGCGTGTGTGTTCGCAGTCATAAAACAGCTGCAGAGCTGCGCACTGACTCAGGGGATGAAACCTAAACAGCTGCATTTCAAGGCTTTGGGTTAGGCGCTTTCCGTGGTAGCGTCACAAAGGGAGAACATTTCTTTATTCTTACCTATCCTGTACGTAATTCGATGTAGGGGTAGTTCATTTTCACGCACATCGTCAACGTTCATGCCCCGAGAAAAGCCGTAGTGACTGGATAGAGCTGATCCAGCCGACTGTGACAACATCTGACATAACATAATTTTTTAGCGCGGTGGTACGGCACGGAGAGACACCATAGGACGGTGCTAAATTTCACTCGGTGTATTATTTTAGTAAAGAGATAAAATTATATGCTCTCGGTGGACGCAGTATTTTCTTATAGAGATTTCTTTTCACAGGAAACACATTTTGAGAGCCTTGCAGGAATATGAAATTGTGGAGAGCTAGCGCCTTCATGTCGACGTGCTCTGCGTCGCATCGTAGCGCTATGCTTTTCTGGAAGTATGAACCAAAGCCACGCCAGATGCTTTACATTGCCATCTTTTGCAGACGCACTCACGCACACACGCACGCACGCACACACGAGCGCACGCACGCACACGCACACACGAGCGCACGCACGCAGACGCACACATACGCACAAAAAAATGCAGATAAGAGGAGTAAAAACCGCACTTAGGCCCCACAAAGCGAGCAGGGCGCAATTATAGGGAGAGGGGATCAAGTAGGTTGTGCCCTCGACCGCTTTGAAACTTCCAGGTGCACTTTTGTCAAAGTCACTGCGGTTGTGAGATCCCTTTCCCTCTCTATGGGTGTCGTCAGCGCTCGCGTTAGCCAATGAGAATTGCGATGCGCCTGTGAGTCGAAGCGAACTGAACACCTGTGTTGCTACCAAAATCGGTACGGCCTCCATCTCTTCTTCTCGAAGGCATGCTCACTTTCAGAGTGAGTGAGGAGAGAGAGAGAGCGAAAAAGAGAGAGAAAATGCTTTATTTTAGGTCGAACTAAACCTTGGAGACAGACGCGCTGACATTGGAGAGAGGGGACAGAGTGAGAAGCGTTTTTCTTAGTTGAACCTTGATCGGGTTCCATGCAGTATATTTCTTTTCGCAGTGTCCGCTCATCGACATTGTCCAGCGTGCGCGTCATCTTTCCCGAACGCAATATATAAGTGTTTTTGCCCCGACGTCAGATTCAGTGCAACAGGGGGAAGCAAGCCTCCACAGGATTTATGCTTTCGGGACGCTGCGTGCATCATCTGAGACAACAGGAAACAGAGCAGTCCTGCAAATATAGTTGTAGTTTTTGCACGCTCAACGCTCTTGAGTAGAATATTTCAGAACTAGGACTCAGGAGGGAAGGTACGTCACCCAAGAATCCACCCCGTGTGTTTTTTTTAATGCTGCTTCCGTGAAAAGGTGAATTTTGTCTTCAACTGGCTGGCTTAAGGACTGAAGGGCTTCGACTGCGTTTACAAAACAGGATCCAAGGCGAAGTGTGAGCCGTTACTCGTTTCGTAAGTGCTGTGCTGCCGAGACGTTTTTCGGCACTTCTTTGAGACATTTCACTGGAAACAAAGACGGTTAAGTGGCCACCCTCCTCAGCTACGCTTGCTCAGAGGGACTTAAAGCCATAAAACGGTTTTCACGAAGCTTAGCCAGGAGATCTTTGGCCCCGAAAGACTCCTCCTGATCCCGGTAATCTGCACCCTGATAAAGTGAAGTCTTCTACTGAGTCAGCAGGGTGGCCAGATTTGTGTACCAGTGACATTGAAAGGCGAGTACTGCAGCTGTCAAAAAGATTCACCAGGTGGTCATCCGCTGAAGAACACTGAGCTGTTTTCGAAAGCCAACTGTTAGAGGAAGCGAGGACGTCGACTGAAAGGCTGAGAATGGAGCAGTTGAATTAGGACTTCTCTCACATACAGATCCTAGGAGAACAGCTGCCCTCAAGCAAAGTACGGCGCAACACTCGGTAGTCTGACAGCATGGATGTGTGTGCCGTCATTGGAGAGTACGGCAAGTTCCAGAGGGGCGTCTTCTGGTTCGGCTTGATTAGAGGTACGCCCATGGGCCTCCACCTCATAGTGGCTAGTTTCTTCCTGCCCGAGATCAGCTACTGGTGTTCGCCCCCATCCGAGGTCTTGGCTAGCAACAGGACGCTGGACTCCTGGAAGGCCCTGACCCTGGCGCACAATGATTCGCTCTTGGAGAGTGATGGTATCGGACGCAGCGACTGCTTCGTACATCCGACGAAGGTCATTGGCGAGGATGCGGTGCTAACCGAAGGCGCTCCTGTCTCGTGCGCCGAGTGGGACTATGGGAGCAGTTTCTCTGGACACTCTCTTGTCCAGGAGGTGAGTACGGTTGCTTTTATGCATGTTCCACAGCTACGGACAGCGAGGGTGAGGCTTTGTGCAAGCAATAACACGCATGATCTATTTCACTTATACAGGAAAGTTTAACCTCCTTTTTAAAGCTAAGAAGATGGGAAATATACATACGACCATTGGGGGAGTTGTTTCTTTACCGCGGAGATGGCCTTGTGTTTTGAGCACCCGCCTCGCATGCGGGAGGTACGGGGTTCGATACCTAGTCCTGGCAGGTACCAACCGTTGATACAATGGGTACAAGCTTTCTCCTGGCCTAGTGCTCGGCCTACCTGGGGTGAATTGCTTGCGAAATTGGTCTTTGATCCCAACTTGTTCAGACGAAAATACCTTGTGCCATGGAGCTCTTTGGCCAAAGCTGCCCCTGCGCCACAATAAAAAAAATCATCGTCGTAATCAGTGGTCGTTTTGCTATCTGGCTAACCGGTTAATTTCTGGGATAGTGTGAGATGAGCTTTTTCTTACAATATGCTCAGAGTAATCTTAATCCTGATGCGAGGATTAGCATTACGGCAGCAAGTACTCCACCCGTTCAATCATCGACGAGTTTAGTACAGTTGCTTTAACGAGCACAACACAGCTGAGGAAGGCATAGTTTAAGGTTAAGAATAACGAGTAGACGTTGCTGCTCACTCTCGTGCAGAGAAGCAACATTGGCTCAAGGTAAGAAAAAAAGTCCAAAGAAACTGACTACTGGTCCTTTGTGAGACATTGGATCAAAAGTGTTTTTGTTTTAAATATTATGAACAAACGAGATTAGGTAACGTGCCCCAGCATAGACGGGGACTAGGAAAGTACTTCATTTCAGTGGACATTGGGAACCCTAGAAAGTAAACATTGTACGCTTGCCTCCTCTTATGGCTCATAGACGTTGAACAGCGACGTTGAAGTCATGACACAATATCGAGGATCCCGCAAATCAGATATTATTCTCCAGCAGAGAACGAATCTCTACATATTTAGGACAGGAGACCTACGCGGAAGGCTTTGCGTGGAAGTGACATCCGGCCGCTGAGGCCAAGACCACAGTTCGATAATTTCGGCGTAGCCGATGATGAAGTAGAACGCGGGCGTGGTTTTGCAGTATAAGTCCCTTCCCTCGGTTACTTGCACATTACATAAACTTTGAAAAACCTTCCTCTGTTTCGCTGCCTTCTTCCAGGACTGGCAAGCACCGTCTTTAGGTTTAGCCAGCTAACAATCTCCTTGTGCGATTATAGCATGTCCGTGGAAACCAAATCTTGATGAAGCCAGCTCTTCAGGAACTTGTGACAATCTAGTGACGAATGAGCAGGGGCGTTGCTATTTTAATGCTGTATAGCGCGTGGGAATTAATCATTTCTGGCCACGTGATTCAGGAGGGCAGGAGAATAAAGGACATCGGAGTAAACCCTCTAGTGGCGGCGGGATTGAGGTAATTAATTCCGTTCGCTCTAAAGGCGAAGGTCTACGTGCCTAACACGACGCCATGAACAGACCGCTGTGACACTGGAAATCTGTTCGCACAGCTGTTTCAGCCAGTGCATTCATTCTCTGGACACTCGACTGGAGCCCTTTCATACGGCTCGTTTAATTTGACGTGTGTTCACTTTGCTTTGTCATCTGTGGGTCAGGGTCGCGTCCACAAACCGGTTTATAACCCTAATTTTTCACGGCCGACAGCCCTGCTGTGGCACTTGTCACTGTGACGAACCGTTATAACATCTGCTTTGCGAATGTTCGGCGCACGGCGCTTAAAGGGGCCATGACACCAAGTTTTTGAACACAAATTTCTTATTGCACTTTATTCCAAATACGTCGAGTGACAGTTCCTCAAAATGTGAGTTCGTTCGGTGGGGCACTTTTTTAAATAAAATATTTTCACATCTTTTGCGAACAGCTTGCTGATTTGGCAACCTTTGACAGCTGATGTGTGGAGGGCGTACTGATTCCAAGTCATCTGCAGCACTTGTGCGTTCGCTGTGTTCAGGCGCTTGCACCTGCGCTGTGGACGGCGGCGGCTGGAAAATTATTTTTATTTTGAGAAATTTAACTCATTTTATTTTTCTTCTACCCGGGAGCCTTCAGCAAATTACGCAAGCTTGTGAAAAGGGACACATCCCGCGCCTGCCTTTGCTGACGTGCGTTGCGTAGGCGGCAGCGGCGGCGGCGTTGCCTGCTGCCAAGTTCTTGTCCGCTAGTCAATTAGTCCGCTAATTAAAAACTGAAATTAGCACAAGTTGTCCCTAGAATAAAATTTTGGGAATGAAAGGAGCAGAGAAAAACGGTACGATACGACGGCTTCCTGGCTTCATGCGTGCTTGAGAAGCGGCGTGTGTGCGTGTTAGTTGAACATCCCATTCGGCTGGCCGAATCCTTTTTGCGCAACCGAACGGGACTCGAGTACTTACGACCTGGCACCGACCAACAGCCTCCACCGTTTTAATTTCGCCCCGCCCACAGCCGTCGCCTCCCGAGGCAATGGGACCTCCAGCATTCTCGCACAAAAATTTTTAATATTTAAATATTGTAAGTGTACTGTTACGTAAACATTGATGTTAATCATCCATTATTCCAATTCGGAGCGAAATCTTTCTTTCAAAGGTTTTCCTTCGCTCGCATCTAGCAGTTAAGACTGGCATAGAAAACCAATGTAGAACGTTTCTGACGATAGCAGAAACGTTAATAGCAGAAAACTGCAAGCCTGCCGACGAGAGATCTGCGGAGGTATTGATTTTTTATAGTGAAATCTTAATATATATGATAAAACTGCGTTCATGTACTCTTTCCCGTTGACAAAAGATTTTGTTCAGAATTGTTGGGTACGCCTGCTATTTTTTCTTCGGTTGCTTGCGAAGAATTATCCCGCCTAGTCCCCGAAAAAGGGCTTGAAGATAATAGTACAACATTTAGCATTAATGGCACGCGGGCGAGATTACTCCAGGAATACGCTGTTTATACGACGGCTCCGTCCCATGCAGAGTGCGCTACTGTTGCTGTGTACGCATGTACAAACAGCGGTTGCTCGTTTCCATCGCAAAAAAAAAAACGCACGCTGAGGTCTCCTAATCTTAAATATCCTCCCTTATGTCTAAATACACCAAATTTTTGCTTGCGCGTTTTCGTCTTTCAAACAATGCGTTGGACATTGGTATACATTGAGCATCCCGTGGTAATCGCATACGAGCCCCTGATAATAATTGAATTTCTTCTTGACGTCATTTCGGTTTTGGTTGCATCAACCAAACGATGGCACTGACGTGTAGTTGAACTTTAGGTCATGTGAGGCACGAGAAAACCGCAATATAACTGCTGGTACGTCGTTTGTTGTAATTATAGCTCATGAAGCAGACTGGTTTAGGTGCTGTAGTGAGTTAAAACTGCGTGCCAGCGTTTTTATTTAAGTTTTTGCGTGCCTCACGTGACTTCAACCTCAACTACACGTCATAGACGCCGTTCGATTAATGAAACCGAAACAGCATGAGAGAAAAAAAATCACAGCGTGCCGAACACCCCGCGGTGATAATGTATTCCAATATGTAACGCACTATTTAAAAGAAGAAAACTCGCAATAAAAATTAGGTGTCTAAGGCCCTTTAAGAACCAGTCGTAGCTATACTTGTTTGCACAGTACAGTAACTGCAAGAAGCGCCGATGATGGTATCGACTGCCAGGGAAACGTTTAACAGTCGGGTGGACCACTTAGAATCTGCGCTTCCTGATTATTGTATCTGCTTTGTCCGATGCTAGAAATGCTTAAATTTAAACAATTTTATCCATAAGTGTGTTCGGCGGCCGTTTTCATGAATTAAAGCAGCCAGATATGTTGTTCACATGCGGCGCCGGCAGGTGCTGCCGGCTGCTTTTAGCATTGCTCGTCAGACCATATATCTCTTACAAAAATGGTCTACAGACAGTCTACAGAGTTCTTACAGACTCTATTGCCTTCCTATCGATATTTGTTTTTGTCTGTTCATAGTCTATAAACTGTCTTTAGACCGTCTATAGACTATCTTTAAACAGTCTATAGACTGTCTTTAGACAGTCTATAGACTCTCCTTAGACTTCTGTCTATAAGGTTCATATACTCTCTATAGACAAACCCCTGAGAACAGTCTATACGCAGTTCAAATCCTATGACAGTCCATAGACAATCTGTAGATTTATGGCCACACATTTTTAGTAGACTTTTGTCTACAGACTGTCTATAGCAAAAGGTTACTAAAAATCTATGGCCATAAATCTATAGATTGTCTATAAACTGTCTATAGGATTTGTACTGCCTGTAAGCTATTCTCTAGGGTTTGTTTATAGAGAGCCTATAGACCTTATAGACAGAAGGCTATGAACAGTCAGTCTATAGACTGAAGAAATTTTTGTAAGGACAGGAGACACCGCCACTTCCCAGCTATTGCACTTGCGTGCTGCGAAGTAACAATCATTGATCTTTAGGTCACTACTGCAAGAACGGCACCCGATAGGAATTCGCATTAGCACAAACTTGTGAATTCCCTCTCCGAAATCGCCGAAATCCAACACACGAATCCTGCGGACTAGCTATAGGCCCGCTCGTTGCGGAAGTGGGCGGCAGGCTGGCGTGGACTAAAATTTCCCGTTGCTGGTGGGTATTAAAGTGCGGACACATGAAATGCAGCAGCTCGTTTTTTTTTCTATATCAGATAAGATAGCGATCACCCCAACTATTCAGGCCGTCTGCTTATCGGGCGTGCAGTTTTCGCTCTGCCGTCGATTTGCCCGAGACAGATGGGGCGTCCGTCCGCCGACGGGCTTTGTCGGCTTCGCTGGCCAGAAAAACCTGTCACACTATGACAACACGCGGTCCTTAGTCGCACTGGCGTCGTCATCGTTCTTGTGCGACAGACCGGTGTGTCAGTGACAGCATCTGCCGACCAGCACACCGACCATCCGCATGGCATCTGCCAGATGTTACTGCTATAGCTTTTGCGCTCTAACATGTTCATCAGTCACTCGTATATGAAGGCTGAACGCTATTTCAATCGTCCACCATAGGAGACGAAGACTTGTTTTGACCTAGAAGCCCGCACAGGAAACGACTCTGAGGCGTGCATGCCCTTGAGGCGTCACGTGAGAATTTCAATCAGGAGGTCGCTATCGATAGGAAGAGTTTAATAATAATAATTATTGGTTTTTGGGGAAAGGAAATGGCACAGTACCTGCGTACTGTCTCATATATCGGCAGACACCTGAGCCGCGCCGTAAGGGAAGGGATAAAGGAGGGAATGAAAGAAGAAAGGAAGAAAGAGGTGCCGTAGTGGAGGGCTCCGGGATAATTTTGACCACCTGGTGTTCTTTAACGTGCACTGACATCGCACAGCACACGGGCGCCTTAGCGTTTTGCCTCCATTGAAACGCGGCCGCCGCGGTCGGGTTCGAACCCGGGAGCTCCGGATCGGTAGCCGAGCGCCGTACCCACTGAGCCCCGGCGGTGGGTTTTCCGGTCTGAGTTTCCATCGCGTTTTCTGGAATTACAGTGCGTCCAGGGCACCCAGGCTTGAGAATTGGAATCCAAGGTTATAGAGTTAGTTATTGAAGAGCAAAACTGCAATACGGACAACAGCCATGTCATGGCTCCTTTAATGACAAGCTCTGCGCAGAGCTCCAGGGCACCTCGATCACCACCCATCTGCGTAAGATAAATTTGTTGCCAAATAGTTAGTCAGGCCCGAACGCTTCTTAAGCACAGTACCCGCTCTTGAGGAAGTCGGACTTGCAAGTGGAATCCGCCTTTTTCACGACGCGACTGCGCATGTGCCCATCCCCTGGCGACGGTGTCGCGAAACATATTGGAAGGGTCGCGCGCTCCACTCGAGACCGGCCGTGGAAGTGTAAACAAACCGGCTTCTTACGCGGGGCGCGTTGCTGCAGCCGTCGGGCGTTCAGCGCGACGCATTTGGCGATGCATAGGACATGTGTTACATACGGCTGTAATGCCCAATATGTAAAGGGAAGCAAACTCACTCAGATTTTTTCCCTTCCCGGCACAGCCTTCGACGCGAAGCGTGGATAAAAGCAGTTCGCCGGCTCGACGATCGTGGCTGCCCTTGGGCACCGTCAAGCACGTCAAGACTGTGCGGGAATCACTTTATGACAGATACGGACGAGGTACAGTGTTTAAATGCGTGTGCAGTCTATCACGAAGTGTTTTATTGATGGGCAGGAAGGCAACGAATGTCACCGCAAACACCCACAGTTCGTTCCAACGTTTTTGCTTCCTCAAGCAAGAAGGCCAAATGGGCAAGTGCTGTGAGCCGCTTTCACGCGCGATGGAGCGGGCAACGAAAAAGAAGCTACGAGAGCATTCACGCATGGTGCTAAAATTTTGTCATAATCTCCTATGGATATTTTCTTGTTTATGCCACTACACCCTGACCAATCCCCCGGTGTGGGTATGTGCCATGTATTAAGAGGCAGAAGAAGAAGAAGGTGCGTTATGCGTGTGTTCGAATCATATCCATGATGAAGAGCTCTGCGTGGTATCACCGGAGTGGATCAATGTGCGCCTCTCGCGCTCGTCTTTCTGGACGCGCATGCTTGTTTAACCTATGCAGCGGTGTGCTGTGGGAAAATACAGTGAACTGCTAGCAGAGCTGCTTTGTTGCGAGTACGTTTGTGCTTTTATAGCTCGTGTAGCTATTCTGCAGCGCTTGAGCACAACGATTGCTTGTGAAAACTGTTGTCCCCAGTCGTTTTCTGTACTACGGCGTGCACGATGTAGTATCCACATTTCATGAATGGCAAGCATATAGAGCGGAAAACGCCAACCTCACTGATCGGAGATATTTCATTGAACATTATGTTCCGAATGTAGCCTTCATCTCTGAAGCGGCAGCCCTTGCTCAGCTGGTGTTCGTATCGCATGCCGGATGATCGGAGATACTGAAGAATTTGCACTTCGGTGGGCACTGCAGCCTGCCTCGGACTTCGCACCCAGCCATCAGTCAAACCTAGAAATCCTCCAGATACCAGGTGCTGCCCAGGACACGCCATCGTCGACAGATTCCAATAAAACGTGCTCCGGAGCGTCACTCAGTCCGGCCGGGTTGGGCGCGCAGTACCCTACCAGTAAGCTTCCAGCGTTGTACGCGAGGTGGCAGCACAGGAAAATGAAAAAGGCGGATTATGACTTTGCAGCAAGTGCGTCTTTAACAGGTGTCCTTTGTTCTGGCCACATTCTTCTTTTTCATCTCTACCTTTTAATTTCCCTCCTGCCTTTTACCAATGCAAGGCAGCCAACCAGAACACATTTTTGGTTACCTCCACTACCCTTCCTCTGTCTCTTGACGCAATTACCTCTTTGAAATAGTACCATGAGGGGAGCTTTCAATGGGCAAAAATGGAATAGTTATCGCTTCGGAATTGTGCAGAGACTTTGAGAAATGCGTACAGACCGTCAGCAAGGAGTGCGTACCGGCGTTACAGATAGCGGCAACAATTGTGTGATACAGTAGGGAGTACCGTGAAAGGCCGTTGACATGCTTAATAGGATTATCGCCACCTGTTCCAACTACAACGGCTCAAATAGCCCTCTGTACCAGAAAGTGGCACCCGTGGTGTCGTACGAGGTACGAGGTATTGCTCGCACGAGATATTCATGAATACCTAGTGCGAGCAATCTTTAGATGCCTTTGACGCTATTTCGAAGAGTGTAGCCGTAGCCAGAACCAATACGGCGAGTTAGTTCTCACACCTGCGTGACAATACGAGAGGCTAGACTATCAGTCTTGAACCGGGTCATTTATAACGCGCATTTATCCAAGCATGAAAACCGAGCACTATGTTTACCTGCGTGTGGATCGATGCTTTATCAATGCGAGTCTTGTGGAGATGTTTGTCAGGTGGAAATGTGGGTTGTAACGCCCTAATCAGCGAAGAATCGTGCGCGGCGCCGCACTGCTCTGGCAACACATGAAAAAAAAAAAAACTCTTGACGGCTTATTAATCAGAAGTCGAGGGAAGAAAAGTAGCTGTGATTCAACTACTGTTCAGACTGGTTAGAGAGCGAAAGCTGTGGTGTATCGGCCAACTACAAGCGGCTTAGCGTTTGTAAAGTTGAGTGCGTTCCGGACAACTGCCAGCACCGGAGCATCGGACACCTACAGCATAATCTTATTCCGTTTTTATATTAATTCCGTTCAATTCAAGGTCATATCTGCGCCGTTCAAGGTCATTCGTGCCGACACAGCGAAATCGGCGCCGGTAGGCTAGTAAAGCTCTCGCTTTAGAAGGATAACGTCACTTTGCCTGTTATGATCGCCCACAAGTGACGACGCGCAGAGGCAAACAAAAAACCACCGTCGGTTGCGGAATTTCTAGAACGCTAGTAAAACGATGTCCTCCGCATCTGCAGAACAGTGTGAATCAGAAAGAGGCTAAGATTGAGGCTGAAGATAAAAGTGCCTAGGAAAACAGAGGAACAGCTGCAAGTAAGATAACGAAGAATGGAGAAATAGTTGGCTAGTGGCACACAAGGATATTTTCTAGGGCTAATTTCGTAGCACACGCAAGAAAGACGGACAGTAGCAAGTTGAGCCAACACAGTGCACGAGCAAACAGGAGCGCTGGAAGGACAGATGCTTGACTAGCGCAGTTACATTTTTATTTGCCCACAGTTCTGCTTTCCCGGGTATATGACCCACCAAGAGGATAGCGCGTCGGACGCAGAGCGTGCAGAGGAAAACAGAACAGCTCGATGAGAAGAGCAAATAAATGACTGGAGTGGTTCTTCGTTTACCGGGATTTATAAATAACAAAGAAGGAACTGGTGGAAGGAGCTACTTAGACAATACTAACGACGCTGTCTGCCCGGATACCCGGTGTTTTTTTTTTTAGAAGGTCCAATATTAAAAAAAAAAGCTTTGGAGTAAAAGAGAAGCTTCTTGCGGCACAGTAATAGCAATGTTGGCGGGCGCAAAAAAAGGCGAATTCAGCTAACCAGTAAGTTACTAAATAAATTCTAATAATAAGCTTTCTAACTATTATTGATAGGCACCTGAATGCGATCAAAGATTTGCACCCGACCCTTAGTAATAGTCTTATTAGTTTTTAGAATTTCGAAAACGCGATTGTTACCCTCGGCGCTGTGGCTCTACAAATTCGGCCCATTTCTTGCGCCCATCGAAAACAGCGCGCTTGCGGGAGGGCGCAAAGCCACGCCCATCAAATCGTGACGCACGTGCCACGTGACAATCTCAGCCTGCAGTGGTGCTCCGGTTAAGCGATGCGCCACTGCCCTGCGATGGCAGGTGTTACCACCGGTGTAGCTTGTGCGACCAAGGTTGCTCTTCCCGAGAAACCTCTGACGTTACCAGTCATTAACTTAACTGCCACCTCTCACGGTGGTCAGTTTGCTCACAGTTCGGTGGGCAGGTTGTGAAGACGCCACGGGGTCGCGTGAGCTATAGGTGGCCTACCTATGTTGGCTCTTCAGGGATTTGTACCCATAATGCAACCACGCGAAGGTGAAGGGACGAACACTACATATGGCAAACTGGCCGTTGCATTACCGTCAGACTACAGGAGCACCATGCAGGAGAAGGCTCATTGGCGGGGGCAGGTGTTACCGTGCGGCATCTTGACTTGTCGGACGCCTTTTGGGATCACCAGGGCTCCTGTATAGGCGCGCAGCTTGACTTCTGTCGGGTTGAGCCTGGCAGATGAAAAAAATTGGCGGTATTGTTTGAAAGGCATGACTGTGACGGCGGCACCTGTATCTAGCTCCATAGGGACTGTCAAATCATTTACTTTCATCGGTACCATGATAGGCTCAATACTGGGAGCAAATACGCCCTTTACGGCTACCACTTCCGAGTGGGATACCACCGATAACGTTCTTACAGTGTCCTTGATGGGGCGTTTCCCACGCGACGTGCCGGAGGCGCTACGGCAAACTCGTTGCAGGTGCCCCCTTTTGTTGCACTTATAGCATTGGTCATTTACGCGGGGACACGCTTTGCCGGAATGTTTCGGCGACCCGCAGCGAAAACATGCCTGCGACTGGACACTCGAATTCGCTTGTACCTTATGCATGGGGTTGGCTGCAGACACACCTGTACGGGCTTCCGTGGTGCTTTTTGCTGCCGCCTCCGTAGCCACAGCGCGCTCTACCGCTCTCTGAAACGTAAGTTTGCTATTCTCAGTGAACAGTACTCGCTGTATATCCTCTCTTAACAAGCCGCACACGAAGCGATCCTGGAGGGACTCGTCTAACGCGCTTCCAAAATCACAGGTTTGTGCTAGCTTCCGTAGCTCGGCAACGTAATCAGAAATGGACTCGTCTTCGACTTGCTGCCTCCTGTGGAACTTTGCTCGCTCGCCAATGACCGACGGTTTCGGCGACAGATGGTCCCCCAGGGGTCTTCTTTAGTACCTCGAAGCTCTTGCCTGAAGGCAACTCCGGGGCAACCAGCGATTTCAGAAGACTGCAGGTACTGGAGACTATGATGCTCAGGAATGCATGTACTCTGTCACCTTCGGGAACACAGTTGACGATTAGAAACGACGTCAGCCGTTCTTCGTACGACGCCCAGTCATTCGTGGAAACGTCGAATGGTTCCATCTGGCCCAGTTGAGCAGCAAACTGCGTCGAACCGGTACTGGCTTCTTCGTTCATGATATCAGTCAGCGAAGAAAAAAAAACAGCACTCTTCAATCGTCGATATTGTACAGAGGCTGAATGCCGAGAACACTTGCCTTCCTTGACGCCGCGCAACTCTTCAAAATCCCATCCTCGTCGCCACGTGTTACGTTTTGCGCCCAGGTGTGCCAAAAGGATCAGACAAGTTCCGGGTGAACGACGTATATTAACCCATGCTTGTGGGTTGAGGCTCGGGCAAGGAAAGAGAGCCCCTAACAAGCGGCACTCTGCCTTTAATACTTTGTTGACGCATGCGCACTTCGCAGAGTGCTCTTATCGACATGAGCGCCAGCCGACACAAGAGGCAACAGGCCGACCACTGGCCAGTGTCATGACTGCCTGCCTCGGCTGCGCGAAACTAGAATCTTGAAAATGTTCCGGTGCCAAATTAGCCGTGAAATTTTGGAAGCTTACTGTACTAAGAAAGAATTTGGCCCGTGCGTCTGAAAAACATTGGTCTCGCTCCCTAAAAAAGAGTTCTTAATCTAGATCTGTGCCACACACGCCGGCATGACTGTTTTGTGATGGTTGTTTGTTAGTTTCCAGGTAATGTATAAATGTGAAGTCCCTCATAGCCTGAGTCGCCTTGGGACGTTTGGCACGAATCTTGTCGGGAAAACTGGCGCCACATGGAGGTCGGCCAGCGGTGAGCGCGCGCGCGCGCGCGCACGCACGCACACACGCACGCACGACACAGCACGACACACACACACAGCACGACGACGCACACACACACACGCACACGCACGACGACACACACACACACACACACACACACACAGCAGCACACACACACACACACACACACACACACACACGCACGCACCACGCACACACACACACCACACACACACACACACACACACACACACACACACACACACACACACACACACACACACACACACACACACACACACACACACACACACACACACACACACACACACACACACACACACACACACACACACACACACACACACACACACACACACACACACACACACACACACACACACACACACCACACACCACACACACACACGACGAAATAGGCAAGGGGGGTATGTGAATGGGGATTTAAGTGCTAGCGCACTATAAAGCTCAATTTAAAGGCTACACAGCTCAGTTTTGTCTGCCGGGATATGTGGTGCACAAGGACGGGACAGCGTTGGACACAGAACTGGCAGGAAAGGGCCACTTAAAAGAAGACCACCGAAATAGTCGGATATTGCCTCTGTACTTCATCTAAGCCCATCTATTTATTGCTTTTCAAACGAGCCCCAGCAAAGTCTTCAAAGGCAAGTGGGATGCTATGCTAAGAAGATGACCTCCAACAGAAGTGCTGGCAAAACCAGCAGCCCAAAGAGGGCCACTTACTAGGCGTCAAGTCCCCTGAAATGTAATTTTTAAATATTTTTCTCGTGTGTTGGACAGCATATTCTGTCCGTCCAGCTGCAATAGACCTTTCTAACGGATAACCCGAACCAGGGAGCAGATAGCCGGATTTTACCACCCAGCGTTGAGAGCAGAAGGCACCTCAATGTTGCCTGTCACCGCTAGGTTGCTGCTGGTGCGAAGCGTGCTGTGCGTAATGCTTGTGTGACCTGTTTCTGTGGCTACTTTTCGCACTTTTGTGGCATTGAGGATGTCTTAAAGTTTTTAACGGGGCAGAGCTTCGTTGCCTACAGCTGCACAAAAAGTAAAAATCAAAGATGTATCGCAGGGAAACGTCTACTCGGATTTCAAAGTGTTCCACATAAGGAATGCGGCAGCGATGTGTGCTTATTTCTGAGTTTTTCAGAGGACTACTATTTGAAACAACGCTGCATTAGCGCACTTAATAGGAACTACTTTGTCCTAACAGATAGCGAAATCGTGCACGTACACTCGCTGCATTTTGTTGACGACGAACGGAGGGAATCGTGTCCCGGTCGTCAATCAGCATCATCATCATCATCAGCCTGACTACGCCCACTGCAGGGCAAAGGCATCTCTCATGTCTCTCTAATTAACCCCGCCCCTGTGCAGTGCCTTTAGCAGCACATCTTGCTGTGCAAGTTGATGAAGCATTGCCTAACAAAAGGTAAAAACAGCGCCCGACCTGTCCGTCTTTCTGAGTGGTTTGGGCTAAATTTAGCGCAGTCTTTACCTTTTGTTAGACAGTGCGGTGCCTTTGCTACGAAAAGAAAAAGAAATGTGAGGCGAATGATTGCAAAAATTTGTACACAGATTACAGCCGTTCTTTATTACATTAAAACGAAACCATCGATTGCGTGAATTTCTTTGCTTTACATTTGCGGGACAACTTCCGCACATAGGCCTGGGCGAACTCGCTTGGCGTTGGTGCCTCTTCCCAGCCGTCTGCGTTTGTTGGCAGTTACTGCAGTTGAGAAAGCCACTCATGACAACGCCGAGATTAGCCTTTAGCGACAAATGAAAACGCGCTGCAAATAGCCTCAGTTCTATCATCTAGCTTTGATCTGCAAAATTAGTCAGCATGAACTGGCCTTCTTAATTTAGCATTCACAACGTTTAACGCGACGGCATATGTACTGTGCCAACATGAACGACGTACTGTGAGGCCGGAATGAAACGCGAGCACACATGTGCCGTACTTTTGTACTCTGCAGCGAGATATTCCTTTATAACCGGTTCATGAATGTGCCCTTCGGTAGAACCTTCCCCACAAATATGAATCAGGCTATTTTTACATTGCAACTTAAAATACGTAGGTAAACATTTTTTTTACTTACTAGCGCGGCTGGCGTTTTATTCCGGCCTGATTGTACATTTATTGTCTTAAAAAAATGAAAGTCGTATATAAGAACTTTTATGTGCGATGCTTCAAAATTTACTCTTATATACTGCGCAGGAGCCTGCTTCTTTATAGGAACAATGCACGACTACTATTTTCATTGGAATTGAAATTGTGGGGTTTAACGTCCCGAAGCGACAAATGGTCTATGAGGCACGCATCGTTGCTAGCCTACAGCTGCATGTTGCATGCAAGCACAGTAAGCGAACTATAGCTGTCATACCAAAATTTATACTCATCACGCTCTCAAATCGTAGCACAGTTCTCGTAACTAGCAGTGACAGACACAAAAGCTCTGTACACAGCAGCACTTCAGTGAAAGGATGTTGCTCCTCGTTGCAACACAAATATATCTGAGCCTCTAGAATTGTGCAACAAGTTGTATGTTTAAGAATGGTAATGTAGCATATTTGTGAATCTCTGGCACAGACACGCCACATGTGTGTCGAGTCGATTCTATTTCAGATTGAAGAGACCGTATCTGTCTAGTCACACGTATGAGGCATGTCTCCGGCTAGACCTTGCCGATGCAGCGTGTAAAAAATAAATGAGGACAAAATTTTGCACTGTAGTCCTTCGCGTAGACTTGTCGGTTGTCAAGTTTATCTTGTTTCATATGTTAGAGACAGATCCTGTGTTAATCGCGGTACCTGACACGTCCCTTGGGTTGCACAGCACCGAGGCAGTAATTGCGGTTATTGCTCTCCTGTAGCCCTGTAGCCAGAGCTGTACATGTCTAAAGATTGAAAATGCAGCACAGTGGCGTAGCACAGGCTAATATGGCTGCTGTGTTGGTGAACAATTTACTATGGCAGTCAGTGGTTGCTTAGTGCTAAGCAGCAATGAGTTCGCTCTATTTCAGATGCCAGAAAAAGCACCTGCCTCTGGCCCCTTTTGCATAGCAGCAGCCTGCTGATAAACTAAGCAGATTAAAACAGCTTCTTAGCCCTTCGTTCACAGTTGTGAGGAGTTGCATGATGATGGGCCACGTTCTTTAGGTTATGAGATTAGAGTTGTTTTTTTTTCTGTCTCTTTGAAATTGCCCAGATTGTGTTTCCGTGTCCAGCGAAGAATTTATTTGTCAACCAATAATAGCCCTTTCATATGTAATACTGATCACAAATCACAGTACGTATCCTGCGTGTGCGCGGTTGTGTATGAGTTCTCGGTGTTGTGCGGGAAGGTTTATGTTGTACAGAAGGGAAGTGGTACCATTGTAAGTCTAAAGGAGCATTTGGGGCCCCCGTCATCAGACCAACATTCGCACGTGGCGATACATTGCAGGAACTGCGAAGTAGGAAAAAAAGAAAGATAAAAAAGAAGGCTGCTGCCTCCTATTTTCACATACCGCACTGTGGGTATGTGCCACTCCACCTGAGCTCAACAACAACATACTAACATATTTTTCCGCCACCAGTTTAATGTAACACGAGAAATAAAGAAGGCTTATTTCATAAAAAAAGAGGTCATTATTGCATCAGCTAGCTTTCTAACTGGCAGGTTCTGAATTTTCATGTCTTTGAACATACATGAAATTTAATTTCAGTGTCAATGACTTGCTTTCAGTTCCCGTAGAAGCTCTAGTTTTTTTATTTATTTATTAATACCTCAAAGGCCCACAAATGGCATTACATGAGGGGTGGGGTAACTTATCATTTAATTAGGTAAGCGATGAATCGTTTTTGGCGTTGTTAGCTTTTTCTGTTTAAATATTGGTTCTGCTTGTCCTAATAAAATTAGTTGTGAGTCTGTACATGTCCTTTGTTCCTTATGTGGTTATTCCTTGTCTGTGTTGCAGTGCAGTAATGTTCATTCAATCATGAAATAACTGACACTCGCACTGCCATCGACAGCGTTTGTTATCGATGTAATCGATAGTGTGATAATGATATCACAATTATCGTCATCATCAGTAAGGCTACATTTATTCAAGGAGAAATATCTTTCCCAGCGGTTTCCAGCTCGCTGTATCCTGCACCAGACGCGGCAGACCATATATTCAAAGAATTTTCGTACTCGCATTGCTGCACCATGCTCTATTCTTGACCCAATTACGCATGACTTGCTTCGCAATTCACGCTATATACCCTGATTTATTTAATAAGTGAAATGAGGCAGCAGTCATATAATCTATGAAAATCACTGAGTGCCTAACTTCTTTTTTCTGTATTTAAGGGTGGCGCTGATTCGAGTGGGAAATAACCTGCGTAATAATTTACGGGATAATTGCACTGAAAGTAGAACAGAGACCCATGCGACCTGTGGGATACAAACCCACGCCCTCCGAGCATGAAGTAGCGGGATCGACTTCAAGTCGCGGCAGCAACATTTCGATGGAGGTGAAATGAAATGAAAGGCCGTATGGTGTGCGATGTCAGTGAGAATTTATTTGCGCATGTAGCATGGACAGCTTTTCCGAATGATGCAAGGGTGCAAATCCACTTCTTTCACCCTATGATAGGGTGTAATGGCGATGAAAACACCCTATTGGATTTGCCCTATGGAAGGGTGTTTTGGCAGCATGAACACTTCCTGAAAAGGCGTATGGCACTCGGAAGCCACCTTTTTACAAAGATGTGATGGTGTTAGTTATAGACATGCCAAAACACCCAATAAGGTGCTTTTCACTTTGCCGTGTACGAAGCCGGAATTGATACGGAGATCTCCACTACGGCGTTCCTTATAGCCCCATGTGGAGTTGGGGGTAATAGTTTTGGAGCTACGTTAAAAGCGTTCTGACGAGTTGTTACTGCGGAAATGAGACCGCAGTGTTACGTGGAGCTTTACTGGAGATACCTGCGACGAAGGGAAAAGAACGTGGCATGCCCGCAGGTGTAAAACCAAAGAATCTTACTCACAGCGTCGCATCCTCGATTCGCAGTGGGACCTGGTGTGCGAGCGTACTTGGATGCGGTCCCTGGTTCAGAGCAGCGTCATGACAGGGATGCTGTTGGGTTGCCTGGTGTGTTCTGCTCTCGGAGACAGGTGGGTATCATAAGAATCAATGCGCGTTTGGACAGGATAGCAATCGCGAGTGTGAGATAACCTGCGGTGGTTTCATGCTTTTGTCTGACAGGTTCACTATCGCGCCGATACTTCATTTCACCTATTACTTCAATTAATAAACCTCATCAAAGGTTCAAATCAGCTCCTGCTATTGGGAAGTATAGTAAGAAACGAACCAATAAATAACATCAGTGTTTCAGAAGCCCCCTGATTTCCTATCTTTGTCAGGTAAATAATTTATACTGATAAGTTCAAATTGTCGAAGAAAAGTTACGGGTATATTGATAATTAGTTAGGATGTCAAATATGAATTAAGTGACTTTGCAATTAGGCGCATAACTAGGTTATTCTTTATTAAAATACAAGCAATGAGGAACATGTTTCGCAGCGAAGTGACAGTGGCTGGCTTGAGTTCAAACTTACTGAACCAGAAAATTTGGGCAACTATGAAATCAACGAGGATAGTTGACCACGTGAGCGTAATCTAAAAAAAGTCGACAAATGATCACTAGCGGCCAAACAGAATTGCTATTCCATGTAGATATAGCTTCCAAAAGGACAGAACAGCCGAATAGGTGCTGTGGGCAACAGAAAAATATCCTTTTGTTATTTTTTTTTCATTTCCTTGTCCACAACGCCGCTTCAGCTGGTTTCATTTACATAAAGCACCGCAGTGAAGTGCTGTTCTAAGTCACTTTATTTTATTTTCAGTTGAGGAAGATGTTCACGAATTCAAATACTCGAAGAGAGAACGATGCCCGTTCAATTCCGCGCAGTGGATGAGGTTTGGGGAATTAACACTGCAGATTTCTTTTGTAACCATGTGATGACATTCAGGTGGACAGCAATGACTAATCACTCAATTAGAGGCAACCTTCTTAAGGTTGGTGCATTACCGTAAGTACAAAGTGACTGCTAGCGTTATTTGACCTCTATCCGGAAAAAAAATTGCCAAGAGAGGAAGAGGTAAGAGACCCGGGGACTCGCTTCCGTAGCATCAAATTTACGTGCAGAGATGGTAACTGGCATATCCTTCGCTTTTATGTGTCATTATAGATACTTAGTGGATCGCGTGCCGCTGCCGCTTACTGTTTAGCGCGCGCTTTCACTGCGCATGCGCAGTTCGCCCTGAGGGCGCCATCTGGCGGCGCGTGCCAGCAAGCTGCGAGCACGCCTGCCACGTCAGGACCAATCAGCGCCTGCGCACTAGCGGAGCGCGGTAAGCAGTAGCGGTACGCACTGTGCTAAATGTCTCAAATTTCTCGGGGGAGACGGTGACTGTGCATAAAAGGGTGGTGCACGGAAGTTTCCGATGTCAGAAGCCCCCTGTCTAACTCCCCACAATAAATGACCACAGGGTTTGGTCCGTTTTAAAAAGCACCGAGTTCAGAAACGCCCGAAATGACTTTTCGGCGTCCATTTCCCGGCACAAAATATGCTGAGTCAGTGTGGGGCCCGGTCGCTTGTGTAAAATATAACTCTCGCTCTTTTAAACAGTTTTAGAACACAATGCAAGCAGCCTGGCCAGATATTTTGTACCGCTTCAGCGACCCTTTAACCGTTTTCACACCAGCCTGTACACCGTTAACTTGTTGGTCAGTGGGGCTAGTTAAGAGCCTTTCTTTCACAATATTTTTCAGTTTATTAGGGCTCATGTTTGTGATTATGATGACGATGATGATGACGAATTGGTTTCATTAAAATGGTTGACAGGTGTTTTGAAACCGGGAACACTAGTCCTCGTTAAGGGGACTGAACACTGAATTTATGCGCCCAATTTTTTTCAGCACAACAAAAAGCAAGTTGCCTAAGGTGCTTGTTTCCGCAAGAGTCTTGTTGGAAACACTGTATACAATTTTTACCGAGAATTTTTAAACTAGTGCATGCGCTTGTTTTAATGCATGCGAAGCTGTAAACGTCAAAAAACCTAAAACAATCTCGTAAACGTAAAAAAGTTTGTTGGTTTTACTTTTTGGACGGATGTTAGAATTTTATGGCCAGATATCAGGTCAATAAAAGTGCAGCAGCAACAGCGGGTGTCTATGTGGAGTGATAAAGAATACGTATGAGAAGTAGTCAGCAGTTCTTTTTAAGCAGGAAGTAAGGTGGAATAAAACTGCAAGCTCAACGAATGTATCAAATACTCCACTTCAATTTTAAAAGTCTTACTTCCGCTTCCTTAGGCATAGTCATGGCAGCTAAAGTTCAATAACTGTTTCACCTTTGAGCTACACCGTGTACCTCGATAGATACTGCCTTTCAGCTTTTGCTTCTTTCGTGAAAAAAGGCACCTTTACTTTAAATGCATGCGGAAAGCGTCATGCGAAGGGAAAATAAATCGTTAAAGAGCCGGATGAGTCACAGCCGCACTACTACACACCACGACCGCCTGGTCACGTCACTCGCAAAGTGGCCTCCGTATTTAAAAAAAAAAACAAAGTCTACACTTGTGCTTTGCTCTTCAGCAGTCCTTTTATTTTTCTACCGGGTGTTTCAGGAAAGACTTTCAGTAATATCAAAAACAGGATTTCTGAGATAAATATACGAATTTTGTGGCATGGTATTACCATGGTTGGCGGACACCAGAAAACTTGCGAATCATCTTAACTACTAAGCTGGTTAACTGATTTCTAATGATAAACTTTTTCACATTTAGAGTTAGGTCCCTGTTTGCAATTGCAAATTTGTAGCCGGCCGTTAATGAGTTTCATATCAGTTTCTAGAATTTCGAAAACGCTGGCGCTGTGGCACAACAAATTTTTGGCTATTTCGACAATTTGCGTGCACTGAAGGGGTTGCTTTGCTTGCATGCTCTTCTAATGCGTTGTTAAATAGTGAACATTCAGTAGTCACCCATGTATTCAACAGTTGTAGTTGTGCCGGGCTGGATTCTATCTGAGCAGGGGCCGTACTTTGTAACGCTGAGTTTCGTTTTTATTTCATTCGGTCGTGATGTATAAATCATGACGAAAGCAACAGGATATGATGAAGCAAATGGCTAACTATAGGCACGGCCGGTCAGGTCGCTTCGCCGCATCGAGTCCTACCCAGCCAGTGAAACTATGCTCCGCCATTTTGGTCGCACAGCAACAGCGCAGTTTCTTTTCCACGAGGGGATTATAGGGCCCATAAACAATGTCAGGCAGGTCAAACGCATCGCCGTGCTCTACCATTCGTCGACGTAGGCGCCGGTCTATTGTAGTACTACATGGGCGTGGGGAATTTTGGTTTAAGTAAGTGTCATGATGGGAGTGTTTCTACAACAATGGCCAGCGGGACACTATTTCGCACGGGCTACGCCACTAGGAGCAGATACTAATAGAATACAACAAAATGGAATGAAAATGCAATGAAACGATACAAAATACGGTTCTACATAGCTTGTTCACCATGTATAGACCTCATGAATTGCGCTTCTTGACTGTTACCTTTCCAGGATAGGCCGTCGTCCCCTGCTGGTCGGTTCATGCGCCATGACCACCGTGGCCGGCCTGGTGGCAGCCCTGGCGCCTTCGTTTGGCGTCTTCCTGGGCGCCCGCTTCATTCTGGGCATCTCGTTGGCCGTAACTCAGACCGCCGCCTTCTGCCTGCGTAAGAAGGGTTGGGCTTTTGCTTCCGGCGAACTGTGAACCTGTGCATCTTGTATAATCCGTCTCACTAAAACCGTGCAGTATGATTGCCGCAATGGAAGAAGTTAGGAGCGCTGGTGCGTAGTCATGGCCTAGAAATGATAAAAACACGAAGACGACCAAAAGGCAGAGACGACTCCTCCATGGAGACCACACAAGCGCTTGTGATGATGATGATGATGATGGCGTCAGGCTTAATGACACATACCCACTGCTGGGGACTGGACTGGTAGTATTGGGGATACGAACGCACTCATGGACAAAGAGAGGATTATTTGGATAATTTTGTGTCTTAGAATAGAATTTGTATAAAAAATGGGAAAAAATGAAAAACAACCTGATGTAATTATATCGTCTTGTGCTCTTAGGATACGTACCTCACAATCTTTTTTGGAGCCTTTTGACCATCAGTGCAGCTGCAGAGTTAATGCTAACTAATCTTCAGAGAGCCACGATTTTCGGCTCCAGTGTCTTGTGGTGGCAACTGCGCTATTTTATTTGACTCGCTCATTTTTCCAGCGCTTCAGTGTTATTTCGAAATGCCGTATTTTCGGCATTTTCGCTCACGAGATCGTCCAGTAAGGCTTACAGGAACAGAACACTTATTTCAGGCAGAAATGTTTGCCTCCATTGTCATAACAAGAGGACAACGCAATATTTGAGAAGCGAATTGGCGTCTGCCAAGCAAATAATGGCTGTCGCCAGTCTAAATGGGCATAGTGGCAGGAAGCCACCCTACTCATCTGAGAAAGCCAGCGCCGGAAGCAATAGAGGGGGAAACTGCGAGCGTATCGTTGGAAAAGATGAGCGTTGGTTAAGGAAGAAACGCAGACTAATACTGCAGATGAAGTTAAAGGTCGTGGACAGGATTTGGACACAGCATGCATTGCGTAATCTGGCCAGTGGTCGTTCAAGGCGTTATACTGGGCACCAAGGAAAGCATATAATTGCGGAAGGTGGCAAGAAATTTGACGCAGTTATAAAAATAGGAAATGTACTTCTATTGGGTGATGGCGGCTGTCATGCGAGATGATTAAGTTTCGATGATTGTGACAGACCTTATTTGCATGATGTAAGCAACGTGGCTAATGACGATGTATTGGATAGCTAATGCAAGAAACGGTGAGCAGCGGGTTGAGCAAAGGTTAGTAATGGGTCGGCGGCAAAGAACTTGCTAGTTCAGACAACCTAGTGATGGTATAGCTGAGGCTTTGCGCATGCGCCTTATTCATCCTGCGGCAAATTAACCGCGAATTAATGATCGGGTCACCAGTAGCACTCGACTGCTTCACGAGCAATATGCAAATTACCGGATGAACGTCATGCGGTTGCTCTGTTTCTCATCGTGCATCACTGACACTCTAGAGCAAATGATTTGACACGTCGCAGCTAAAAGCAGAGAACTGATGGGCATTGGTTACCAGCTTACACACTCAAAGAAATCTTTAATTATAGCATCATTCAAAAATGGAATGTTATGAAACATCTTTAAAAACATATTTCTGATTGGTTTAAATATATTTAAAACTGCCAAGGTTCTCGAACAGGAAATAAAATTTGCGCCACTTTGTTACTCGTATGTGCGAGACTTGTGAGGGGTGCCGAGCTAATGGTTTCCGGATGAATTTTGACCATCTGGGGTTCTAATAACAAAGCTGATAGGCGCTTTATCTGTGCATCGTCTCTTAATCCTTTCTAGTCTTCATTCCAGTCCAAAAGCCACAGAATTTAAGGAGGCACGAATTAAACACCATACTTTTCTGCTAGCTTTGTAGTATAAAAAGCACGGATTAAACATTAAGCACTTCCACTTCCAGCCAGCTTTACAATATAATCCCTGCGTATGCAGTGGTGGAGGTGACGGGCCCGAAGCATCGCACCAGCGCTGCAGTGGCCTTCACTCTGGGCTTCACCCTCAGCCTGCTCATCTTGCCGGGAATCGTGTGGGTCCTCCAGAACTGGCGACACGTCCAGGTCGCCATCACACTTCCCTTCATAGCCATACTCATCTGGTCCTGGTGAGCTCCTACCTGTGTCGCATCGCATTTCCGAAACACGGCGCATGTAATAAATGTAGAAGTAGGAAGGTATTAACGGCGAAGCGGCAGCCGAAAGGCGAATCCGCCAAACGAAAGAGGATGATGCTTTGTAGCCAAGACGTAGGCAGTGTGGCAATGGATCTGTTTTCAGGCTGGTTCGTTATAAAATTTGTCGCGCAGAAATTTCTCTTCCAATGCAGCAAAAGCTTATAAGACGAGAAAAAGTCTTTCTAAAGTTTGCGGTTATAGCGCGCAGGCGTTCCACTACGTGGCCACAGAAACTTGCCCAAGACAGGCGCTGTCGGGCGGACAAATTAGCAGTGCGTGAATATGCGTGTGGGGCGGACAAATGATTCTCACCTAAGGCCACGGAGCAAGACTATATAGGAGGTGAAACTCCCGTCAGCGCGAGCGAGCGCAGGCGACCAGATAGTCACAATTGTATGCGCCTACGGGGTCGCATGCAGTGGCGGCGCTATGCGGCGCGTCGTGGAAGCAGCAGCAGCAGCAAAAAAAAAAAAAAAATGCAGCGCCCGGGCAGGCGGCTCCGACGCGCGTTCAAAGCAGACGACAAGCAGACGACACGGGTGTTTGCTTCAACGGGCACGCCGTGACGTTGTATTTCAGTAGTTTCTTTCCAGGCCGCCAGGCGTCGCCAGCAGGATAGTGGCACCGCGGGCTTGTGACCTTTTCTGGTCGCTGCAGACAGCGAAGTTTCCACTCCTATATAGTCTTCCTCCGTGCCTAAGGCCAACGATCACTATAGCTTGTAATGTGTACTCATAGTGCTATACTAATAACATAACAATAATGTTTCGTTAATAATGAAATAATTATGTCATAGTGGGAGAGGTCTATTAGAAGTGCTGTAATGCGATGATTGAAATTGCATTCCCCATCATGCTGCACATTTTCCGACCGTGTCGTCCTAATTCGGCACTCTCATCTCCACTAAGTGAGAATCACCGACACCGCACATTCAACTGTGAGGACCTTCCAGGTTCCTGCCGGAGTCTCCTCGGTGGCTGGTGGCTACAGGACGAATGAAGGAGGCCGCCAGCACCATCCTGCGAGCGGCTTCCGCAAACGGCACCCATATCGAAGACCTGGACTCGGTGCTCAGCCAACTGAGGTTGAAGATACTCAAGGTAAGTATCCTGGTTATGTCGACGAGTTACGTGCACTAGAGATGTTGCTTTGACTGCAAGCTTTTGTTAAGCGCGTGTGTTTTGGCGCGATGTACCCAAAATTTGTTGGGCTACAGCGCCGAGGGTAACCGCGTTTTCGAAATTCTAAAAACTGATATGGATAATAATTACGAGGGCTACACGTCTCTCAATAATTAAGCAGCGTAATTGTAGTAGTTAAAAAGTTAACTATAGAATATTAGTCAACCAGCCTGATAGTTAGCACTCTCAGCTGTATTCTGATGTACTAAACCTTTGAAAATGCTATGCTGAAAAAAGCGCTCTTCTAACTATAAAAGCCTATTTTTAAAAAAAAAAAGATATGTAAAACATTAGGTGAAACACCCTGTATATATATGGTTCATACCATCGTCTTGCAAAATTTGTGAAAAGGATTTGGGCGAAACATTTATTTTTTAAAAATATCAAGACCGAATCACTTGGTGTTTACGAGACAGTGAGGAGAAGAAATTAAAGTTGGCTTGGATGGATAGAATACCAGCTCCTAACCATAAAAAGACCACTCATAGCGAAAAGGAAGCTGTTGTGAGGTAGAAAAGAGCAAGAACTACAATACAGGTATCGCCGCCCCAGCCCAATCTCGGAAGTTCAAGATTTTTCTAATTTTCAATTTGTGGTGTTCGTCCGTTGGAAATAATGGCATTTAATTGCTTAGATATTGATTGGAAAGCAGGAAAAATTGTAACTCAAGTGCAGCGATGATTTATACCACAAGTGGCGGGCTAAGTTCATGTGAAGTCACGGGAATGTAGCTTAATTAAGCCACACAAATTTTTCGTTATTGCGCATAAAATTGCTTCTTAATGGAGACAGAAACTCTTTTTACACTTGTAGAACGAGACAATATTTCAATAGTTAATTTGAAAGGGGATAAAGAACTAAAAGCATCTATTTCGACATCTCGTGCTTTTTTACAGTTTTCTACTGACGATTTTCCTAAATCCAAGAAACCTTACACAGTCTCAAATATTTGCCGTCTTTTTAAAGAATAAAAATTATTGCGACTTCCGCTACTACACCGTAGCTGGAGTGTAACGTTAATCGACCACAAGCTACTTTCGACAGGATACACAGGCTAAATCGGAAATGAGCATATGCCGACTAATCCGACAAATTGCTGAAAAAATAGCGCTTTTTTTCTCTTCACCGGAGAGATGCACACTTGTGTTTCTGGGAACAAAGCACAAACCTGCTCCGTACTGCGAAGAAAACAAGAAGTGTTTATTGTTCCGTGCAATTTCCGCATCTAGCTGAAATAAAGCATATAAAAAATTACTCTCCGCATTAGAGGCTCTGTGTTGTTCATGAAGGAATGCGTTTGTCTTGTTTAACGCAGACATTTAGCGTAAAGGAATACACACCAAGTCTAATTTCATTATGGTTCAGAGGCTTTCATGAAAATGAATACGTACAGTACTCCAGTTTTGAGCATTACAGACTTACTGTTAAAGCAAATATAGATGTCGTGTTTCATAATTACAGTGTTTGAGCTACATTCTCTCGTAAATTGTGCTGTGTGTGGTGTAACGTAAATTGTACGTATTCACGTGACGTGAGCTCAATGACTTTAATGCCAAATTTTTGTAGATTTATAGTGTATAGGTCTAAGAGTAAACTTAGTCTCGCATGCCACAACTTTGCTTCACATTTTATTGAGGCAAGGGAGGATCCGCAATGAGAAAAAAAATTTGTTTTAATGTTATTTCTGTCAGGTGCATAGAAGAAAGTGATGCCCAAAGGTGACACTGACCTTGCCTTTCCTCGTTAACGCAGCGAGTAACTTGGTTTTCATTTTTTTATCGTACTCGCGTTATTTCGTGTATTTCATTTCATTTATTGATACCCTCAGGGCCATTTGGCATTACAGAGGGGAGTGATTAAAAATATAACACATTAAACAAAAGCAAGCAACGCAACAAGAAATAAAGAATACAAGTTGTTGGGCTCTTAATTATATAATGCTAGCGAGTGCATTTTTAAAACGATAATGGTACAGCGTGGAATACGCTGGAACTTATCGATTTCAAGCGCTCTTGAGTACGTGTCCAATTCCTTGCAAAGGTAAGTGGAAATAAATAATTACATAAATGAAAGACAACAGAAAAGCACTTACATAGTAAATACAATTACTATATTTTAACGGTTGGAATGCCGCTGTACCAACTAGCGGTCGCTCACAAACGTAAGTAACGACTAAAGGTCGATTTAAGGTGAAAGCGACGATGATGTGACTCTGCCTGAAGTTAAATAGGAGTAACACCCAAAACTTATTTCGCTTAACAAAATGTTTCCTTCTTGCGATGTCTCCTTCATAAATGTGCCCAGGAGAAGGAAGAAGCTGTGAAAGTGCGCTACACAGACCTCGTGAGATTTCCTAAAGTCCGGGGCTACAGTTTCATCCTCATCTTCAGCTGGTAAGTACATCAGCAGTGCTCCGCCATCTTTGATGCAACCTGATCATAGCCACATGGCCTAAGCTTGCGATGTTCACATAAAGGACCCCTCGGTCTCGGTCAGGGAAGAAAGTCTTGGGCGTAAACGGCGTCACGCAAAAAGCCATATAGTGAAGACATATAGCGGTCCTATATGTCTTTCTTAGCAGTGTAGTTCTTGCGTTTTACGAAAAGAAATATCAGCGGAAAGACAAAGCAACGTTTGACTCACAGCTGATCCTTCGAGCATACCAAATTTTTTAATGGTGCTAGATTATTGAGACGCTGAGAAAATCTCGAATGATTTCTTCCCGCAGTTATTACCCGAGCCCCCTCCGAATTCTGACTGCGATAAGTATAGATTAAATGACGTAGAACCCTTTTGCAAACAAAAAAATGCGATCCAAAACAAAAAAGCTTTTACTTCAGACAAAAGAGCCTTTTTACATTATTTGTCAACAGATGGCCACTGCATACTTTTTGCCATGAAGCCAAATTTACCACCCTTCACCTTAATGTGACCACACCGTTTGAAGAGGGCACGACATACCTGGCCAGCTTGTCCTTAGCTTGGACATCTGAAGCTAGTGCGCGTGATTGCTTCATGCCGGGCGGAATGCGAAGCGACTGAAGCTTCGCATTCTCGTTTCTCAATAGCACTGTCTCTGCTTCCCTATTTCTGCATTATTTCACCGGTACTTGGCATCAAAATAGCGTTGTAAGTGAGGCGATAGTCCTGAAAGTAAGGTTCTAGAAACGTAGGAGAATATTCGTTTGTTGAAGCCTGCTTGAGTTTTGAAGCCACTTGCAAAACGTCACATGTCATTTGAGCTTCGGCATGGACAGAGGGAAACAGCTAGAAGAATAACAATGGGGTTGAGCGCATATGGCAGGTTATCTCAGATAATAAATAGCAGGTTACCAATATCCCTCAAGAGAACAGAGAGGGAGAGAGAGACTTCAATGAAGCAGGAGAGGTCTGCCTGGTTCTTCAAGAGAAAAGTATACAACGCTGCATCTTGCCGGTACTCACCTACGGGGCAGAAACGTGGAGGCTAACGGAAAAGGTTCAGCTTAAGTTAAGGCCAACGCAGCGAGGTATGGAAAGAAAAATGATAGGTGTAACGTTAAGAGACCGGAAGCGGCCAGAGTGGGTGAGGGAACAAACTCGAGTTAATGACATCCTAGTCGAAATCAAGAGGGAGAAGGGGGCTTGGGCAGGGCATGTACTGCGAACGCAAGATAACCGCTGATCCTTAAGGATAACGGAGTGGATTCCAAGAGAAGGCAAGCTTAACAGGGGGCTGCAGAAATTTATGTGGGCGGATGAGATTAAGAAGTTTGGGGGGATACAATGGCCGCAGGTGGCAAAAGGACGGGGTTAATTGGAGAGACATGGGAGTGGCCTTTGCCTGGCAGTGGGCGTAGTCAGGACGATGATGATGCTGGAGAGACCGCCAGTTTGACGAAAATGGCGGCGCACAAGATCACTGGTCACCTACGGGGCGTCGTTCATGGCCCGTCTCGTTGGGGCACCGGCGATTCGTGGCATCCTGGCTGTGTCTCGCTGCCTGGTCAAGATCGTGGCTCGCTTGTTGACAAGTCGTCCAGTACGGCTCCTCGTACGTAGCCCTATTCGGCGACGACCTTCTGTGGTTCGTTAGCCGGTGCTTGGCTGGAGGCCCGATGCGAGAACTCCTTGTGTAATTTTTGCTCGAGCTGCGCACATTGCCCAACAGTTCAATGCTGTCGAGGCTTCTCTCAGAGTTTTGATACCCGTCCTCGACTAGTGGGTCTGAGATCTGCGCTCTGCCATCCCCTTCTCAACAGCGCCCGCGGTCAGCTCGCCCTTTTTCGCCCGCCCCTTCGGTGCAGCACCCCTCCATCTCGTGACGTATCATCTGATTCGTCCGATTGGCTTCCTCGCCAGCCGCGTCCCTGACCAATGTGACCAATGAAGCAGTTGTTGCCCATTGCATGCTAACTCGATTGTGGTGGAGCCGCCGTCAATCCTTCCAAGCCAAGTCAAACAATGGATATTGATTTCAAAACATTTTTTCCCTGGGAAAGATGTTGGTGCTAAGATATCACGTTTAGTAGCCGAAAGCATATAGGCCTAGCTGACAGGACTCTCCTTAAAGTTCGCGCCTGTACCCACGCGCACGCACCCGCCGGCGTGTGTTCTCCGGGGTGGTCGGCGTTCTTCGCCACGTACCTGGCGGCGTGCTGATCGCTCGTTCGAGTACGATATCGCTCCAGTCGAGCGAGGCAGTACAACCTGTGCAGATTACGACGGTTCTCTCGGTCAAAACGCTTCTTACTTTGAGGCGTAGGGCTTGGTGTGTAGGGGTTCGCTTCCTAGCCTTTCGGGGCTGGGATCCAGGGGCTGACGCCAACTGCGGCGAAGGCTGCACGCAACGTAGAGCAAGTGTCTGTTTCTAAAACCATCGTCGTCACTTTAGCGGACGGGATTGTTGCGACGCGCGTCTCTTCTTTTATCTTTCCTCGCCCAACTCTTTCTTCTCTCAGGAGTGCAAACTGCTGGGCTAGTTGGTTCATATTGCATAGAAAAGGAACCAGCGAAAATAGACGCAAGACAAGACCAAAGGAGGCACACACCACAACGCTGGACTTACAACTGATTTATTGCGATGAAGAATCACTCATTTTAAAGAAATTTCCTGCCTGCGCACCCACCCTACAGACAATACACTTCGCGCACCACATGATGACATGCCTACTATAACGATAAAAACTTGTACTCCTTTTCAGTGATAATCACAGACGGCTCGCTGACGCATTTCTGCTTATTCTTTCTGATCATGAATGCCTCCAATAGCTCACGCTCACGTTTAGATTTACCCCGCCCGATAATGTTGGCAATGTAAAAACTAGGAGAACATTTGCAGTCCTTTACATGTAAGGCTAGATTGCTGCCTGTGCCTGTGCCCAAAGTTGTGCGATGTTGCCTCAGGCGCTCATTCAAGCATGCTCCAGTTTGGCCTATGTAGATTTTCCCGCATGACAATGGGATTGAATACACCACGCCCACTGCGCATGTAGTGAACATAGTCTGGTGTTTTGTGTTGCAAACACCGGTTCTGCGCATGTCTGCAAAAGTTTGGGCGCACAAACCGGACAGTTTGCAAGGAGCAGAAAATGCCATAGTGACACCAAACTTCTGAGCTACTTTTTTCAGACCATGTGAAGTCTTGTGGAAGTAAGGCATGACTTCCAACTTTCTTGTTGGCACTTCTATTGGCCTGGCATCCTTTGAAGATAACTTCAGTTTTTTCCCCAAGGATTCCGCCACCGCCATCAAAACCGAGGGAGGAAACCCATAACATTGTAGCCGCTCTACCTGCTCCGCCAGACTTTGCTGCATCACATGAGGGCAACTCTTCTTTAAGGCATTCAAAAAACATAAGTTTGCAATGCTGCGCTTCACTAACTTAGAATGGGCCGAATCATACGGCAACAGTGCCTTCTTAGACCTGGGCGCATATTTCCAGCACACGTGTTGATTGGGTAAAAAAGTCAATTCTAAATCCAGGAACCTAATGGTCTTGTCAGAAGGAATCTCATGCGTAAAAACCAAGTTCTTAGAACAAGTGCTAAAAATATTTAAAATCTGGTCTGCCACAAGGGTAAACTGGTCAGTTTCGGTTAAGTTCAAAATTACTAAACAATCGTCAACATATCTAAAAACCCTTACAACACGTGTGTCGTTTAGAGATCTTTGTAGCATCGAGTCAAACTTTGCTAAAAAAATGTTGCACAGCACCGGCGCAACACAGGAGCCGATACAGATTCCATGTTTTTGCACAACATACTCATCTTCATGCTGTGCTATCGTAGAATTCAAGTACACTTTTAAAAGTTCGAGGAAGGGTTCTAAAGTGATGCCACACTTATTCTGGAAGGAAAGGGCGTGGTGTATTCAATCCCATTGTCATGCGGGAAAATCTACATAGGCCAAACTGGAGCATGCTTGAATGAGCGCCTGAGGCAACATCGCACAACTTTGGGCACAGGCACAGGCAGCAATCTAGCCTTACATGTAAAGGACTGCAAATGTTCTCCTAGTTTTCACATTGCCAACATTATCGGGCGGGGTAAATCTAAACGTGAGCGTGAACTATTGGAGGCATTCATGATCAGAAAGAATAAGCAGAAATGCGTCAGCGAGCCGTCTGTGATTATCACTGAAAAGGAGTACAAGTTTTTATCGTTAGAGTAGGCATGTCATCATGTGGTGCGCGAAGTGTATTGTCTGTAGGGTGGGTGCGCAGGCAGGAAATTCCTTTAAAATGAGTGATTCTTCATCGCAATAAATCAGTTGTAAGTCCAGCGTTGTGCTGTGTGCCCCCTTTGTTCTTGTCTTGCGTCTATTTTCGCTGGTTCCTTTTCTATGCTTTCTTCTCTCCTCCGTCTGCACGTGGTAGTGATTGTGGCTCAGCTAGAGCCAGAGGACACACCCGTGCACTTTCCATTGTTCCTTCTTGCGCTACAATAACAGCGCATAAGGTGTGCACTTTTCTGCTCTCTGATCCGAATGCATCGGTTCCATTCGGGGAGTCGATCCAGCCGGTGGACATCACGACATTTGGCTGCTAAGTAACGTTTGTCGCTCTGAGGCATCAGGCTCGTTGGATCGCTCCGTTTTGTGCGGTGCATTTTTCGGCACGGCGTTGGCTTGAGGCTTGAAGTCCATGTCCCGTTCCGAAGTGTAGCGCTCGTTGGATCGTGCCGCCTCTAACACCGCATTCGTCGCGGCGATGGCACCAAGTTTGCTTCGTTCTTTACAACGACAGCAGCAGTGTACTTGCACTTCCTAGTATGGACATGACGCTTAGATGAGGTAGATGTCTTCTTTCGCTACATGATGGTCCGCAGGGCAAGATATGTAGGGCCATGGCTCGACGGGAATGCCATCCCGTAGTCTGATGCTTCGCTCAATGGATTGCCCTAGTGCTGATGCAACCGTGTTGGCTTCGGACGCGTCGATGCTTGGGCGCCTTGCTGTTCAGTAGTGGGAGGAGCTGGTCTCGTTCGTCGATGCGTTTGAGGCAATCGTTGGCATGTGCCCTTCTCAACTCTTGTTCTTCGGCGCTATCGCTGTCCGGCGTTCTGAGCGCGTAGTGTGTCGTAGAGTGTCGTAGAGTGTCGACGGTCGATTGGAAGAAAGAATTTGCTCGACTGCTTATTTTTCCGCTGTTGCCTTCGTCGTTGGTTCTTGTTCCTGCTCAGCGTTGTTCCGCGCAGACCGTGCTCTCCGTTTTCGGCCTTGTGCAGTGCCTCGAAACGTGCCTCGTTTCCCAAATTCGTAGAACTCGTGGTCTCGTGACTCGCAAGGTGTCATTGCGGATTGGATATAGAAATTGTAAAGGTCGCCGAAGAAAGTTCCTTGCGTGGAACAAAATGGAGACGGTTGTCTGCGTAGCGAAGTAAGAATAGACCACCCTGGCTTGAAGATAGGCTGCACGAGGTTTTCCTTTACAAGAAGATTCCGTGAGAATCTGAAATTGGCGTTTTCGTGTGAAAAGCGAAGGAATCTATCGCTTGCGTGACAACTTGGCACGACTTAGCTTTACGACTAGAGTAAATAGAAGGACGCTAAAAGCGTGTTAGCATGCCATGCGCATGAACAAATGCTCCATGCCATCTGTCTGCTGCCTTCAATTCATCTCTTTTAGTTGCGCGTTTCGCCAACCGTACGCGACTGCGTGATGTTGACAAACTCGTGCTTTTCACTGTACACGTTGATATGATGGCGGTTTTAAGGAAAAGGAAGGAAAGAAAGGATGCCATTCCCCTCTCTCCCGAGCCACGAAATGTTCTGTGGTGAAATCATACGAACCCCCCCCCCCCCCCCCCCCTTTGCGCAAATGGGACACTTCCCTACTCCCCCTCCCCGACCTCCCCAACCAACCCCTGACAGAGCAGCCAATGATTCCGGGCTTCGATATAACCAGAAAATTAATAGGAGGCCCAAAAAAGCCTGACTACGCTTATACCGAACATTTCGAAGTGTGACTTGCCTTCGTGTGCGCGCGTCCAGACGACAAGTACTCTTGTGGAAACGTGGGCTAGAGAAATGGGGCTTCCATCTCGCTCCTTGTTTATCCAATGTTATCAAAAACTCAACCTTCTCTTCCCTCGCTCCGATGGGCACAGTATGTGCTAACTGAAGTACTCCTTTCTGTCCATGCGCAGTATATCTAGCGGCGCTGTGTTCTACGGTATCCAGCTCTCCCTCACCAGCATTGGCGGGGACCCCTACGTAAGCTTCCTACTCGGTGGCATAGGAGACCTGCTCGGGGTGCTGGTCTGCTACAGCACTGTGCGCTGGTTCCGAAGGCGGAGGGCCACCCCTGCTGTGTATGGCGGAGTTGCGCTCTGCTGCCTGGGCCTGGCTTTCATCCCACGCTGTGAGAACCAGCTGACGGCGGTGCCATTTTATCTTTATGCTGTTTTGTTTCCTCCGCGTTCTACTCTTCCTTCCGTCCTTCCTCCCTTCCATTCCTGACAGCACTGTTTTTAACCTCCCCCTCCTATTCTTCCTCCTTCCCTCACTTACTTCCTCATTCCTTCCCCCTATCTACTATTCACTTTGTTCCTTATTTCCTGCCTTGGTTCTCTTATTCCTTGCCTTCTCATCTTCCTCTTTTCTTCCCTTGCTTTCTTTTTTCTTTTCTCCCGCCCTCAAATCATTCATTCCTTCCTGCCTTCTTTTCTTTGTTCCACCCCTCCTACTTCCTTTTTAGCCCCTGTATTCCTTTTTTTCCTCGTTTCCTTCCTTTCTGCTTTGCTCTTTCCAGCCTTTCCTCCCCTCCTACTTCCTTTCTTCGTCCCTCTATTCCTTTCTTCCCTCGATTCATTATTTTCTTCTTTACTCTCTCCAGCCTTTTTTCCTCTCCTACTTTCTTCCATCGTCACTCTATTCCTTTACACCCTCGTTTCCTTCCTTTAATTTTTTCTTCCTCCCGCTCTTCCTTCCGTCCTTTTTACATTTCCTCCATCTTCTCTGTTAATAAGCCTCAATTGCTTGACAGCGGCTGTGTTGTCGTTTTCTGCTCCATTTTAACCCAGTTTTCTTTCCTACCTGATCGTGCCCATGAAAGTATCGTATCGGAGTATGGCATGAATAATCATCAACAAATCAAACCCACAGAGCAGAAAGATGAGAATGTGTCGAAGATGTGGTGAGCACTCCTAAGTACTATGTTTCAAAAAAAAAAAGGTTAGCCGGTGTTGGTGATTGCATAACACACCTGCACGTCCACTCAACTGTGCAGCCCAGGTGTGGCTGCGGCGGGCGGACGGCCTCGTAGGCCAGGCGCTGTCCACCACAGCGTTCACCCTGAGCTGGATATACGCGGCGGAGGTGTTCCCAACCGTGCTTCGCACCATGGGCGTGGGCGTCTGCCTTATGGCCATCCGGCTGGGCTCGGCGTTGGTGCCTTTCCTCCTGGAAACGGTGAGTACTGCACCCCACGTAATTTCTCCTGACCATCCCACTATGCCCAAAGTGTGGGGCGGCCAAGTGAAACCCCACATACACCATCTGTGGGAAGACCTCCAACCCATAGCTGTACCCCCATACGCTAACCCGTCCGCCTCCACAAGGGAGGCTGCTGTGCGGGTTGCTCAACCAGCTGGACAAACTTGGCTAGTGGATATATAGCTCTCCGTGCAGCCCTATGCTTGTGTACTCTGGGACAAACAGGAGTCCACCCTTAAGAACCTACTTTTATTGTTTGCTTCAAAATACAGTTGTCACCACCACCACTTCCACCCGAGGATCGACTCGTGGTCTGCCAAAGCACCGCATTACGTTGAAGACACGTAATACTAAAGCGGCAGCGCAACGAGGGACGAGTGAGAGTTGAACGGATACTGATGACGCTCTTAAGTTCGACCTAATTGATGGACTACATCGCTCTAATGATAAATACGAAGCCTTTACTAAAAACGGAGCTTTTATAAGATAGGAAAGATCAAAATATTAAGCACAGGTGTCTCCACCACCAGCCATTCCGCAAGCAAACTTATGTGACGTCAAAACAGTCTTGTGGACAAAGTAGTTCATTTTCACACTGCGGTCACAGCGTCCTCTTGGCACGACGCTACAAGTATTAGTGTGGAGGGAAGAAGCATGTTGTATTTTAAAATCATATTAACCCGGTAATAGGGGCATCTTTTGCTGCGTAGCAAACACGCACAAGGTCACGAAATGCCAAATAATCTATTATTTCCAAGAGCATGCAAGGTTTGGATACAGTGGTCGTCAGCGTCAGTGCAATTATAGGATGCCATACAGATTGTCTATGGACTTCTTATGGACATTGCCTTGCTATATTTATTTCTTTTTGTCCACTCGTAGCCTATAGATTCTAATAAATATCTGCTAAACGTGTGTGACCTAAATCTATAGATGCTCTATAGATTGTCTATAGGATTTGAGTTGTCTATAGACTAGTCTATACGAATTGCATACTAAAAAGCTAACCGCAACCACGGACGGTCTCAGGCACCCACGTGCAAGTGCGTTTCCTGATGGGCATGACGCAAACGGACGTGGACTAGCTTTGTGCGTCGTCATCATTCGTCTTCGTCACTGCCAGCGTCCACAATCGCTAGCACCATGACCTTTATGAAAACTAACTGTCCAGATGGCGACTCTTAGAACTCTGTTTCCTAATCCAAGCTTAAAAGCTACTGTACTTGGTTGCTGACTGCCGGTTTAGCCCCAAGCAAACCATTTCTATGTTGATTTCTTCTATTTCCTTTCTTAACTCTCAAAAGACATTAAAGTGTTTGTCGTTTTTCTTTTTCTGACTATACTGCTTACCAATGTTGGCGGTAACGCGTTACAGGTAACGGCGTTACCGGTAACGCGTTACTTTTTTCGGTAACTTAGTAACGTAGTCGTTACCATCTGGGAACTGTAGCGGGTAACGTACTTACGCTAACATTTTAAGGTAACGTAACGTGTCACGTTACTAGTTACTTTTTGTTCCAGTTGCCACCCACTACGCCCTCTCTTTTTAGAAAAAAAAGCGCAGAGCACCTGAAGTGACGTTGCAAATAAACAAGCAGGTGCTCTCGATGACTTTTTTGCGGCTTGCATGCATGCCAGAAAACACCTGCCCTTGACAATGCGCCCAACTAAAAGAAAAAGACAGAATAGCCATAATGCACGAAACGCGTGCACGAACACACATTCACACACTTGCCTTCACCTACCTTCCCTTCCTGAACCACTCACACACACAGCTCTCTACAAAGTGGAAGCGTGCCGAGTATTTTGGAACATCATATTTTTCAGATGTACTCTAAATTTGTAGAGAGTTCAGTGATGCTTCCTTTGTGAAGTTACAATTGATGTTAAAGTGTCATATTGTGTTTAATGTCACATTCAGAAAATGGCTTCACCTTATGCGACAGAGTTAGAATCCATCACATGTAACACTACAGGAAACTTTAGGCCACTATAATATTGATAAGCTCGTGCACATTTGTGCAAAGTAATCTCGTTAAATCAGGATTTCGCGTAAAATGGTTGTTTGGACTAGAAGTTATATGGGAAATATGAACTTTATAAAACTGCTATCGTGAGTTCATCAGGCGAAGACGCATTAATTAAAATTTATGGCCATGAAGTAACGGCAAAGTAACGGGCGGTACTTTTTTCGGTAACGGTAACGGTAACGCGTTACTTTTTTTTGTAGGTAACGTAGGGCGGTAACGCGTTCCTTTTTTCTTAGCGTAACCTGTAACGTATTTAGTTCCTTTTTTCGGTAACGCCTACAACACTGCTGCTTACAGACCAGAATGAAGTGATCAGTGAATATAAAGTCATTAAAAAATGTGCCGGGGTTAGCGGCGTCAATTCCTTGGTTCCCACTTGAAGATTAAGTGCCGCGAGAAAGCTCATGCCAAGAAAAAGATCAAACAGGGCTGAGGTGTCGCAAAGAATAAAATGAATTTGTCACGTTAGGTCAAATCAAGCGGGGTATAAAAGTTTCAGGCGCAAGGCAAGGTGACAATGCTATCAGAGAGCTTTTATTTATGCTCATAATCTATTATCGTGTTATGCTTTGCCCCTAAAGAACAGAGGGGATAATGATGATGAAGTTAACATTTGTTGTCTCATCTGTCTGCTTCCGATACCAGAAGCGGTACACTCATGAGTCGGTGCCCATGGTCGTGTTGGCGGCAATCTACATGCTGGCCGCCATCTTGGTACTGCTACTGCCGGAGACGTTTCGGGTCGCCCTACCGGACACTTTGCGTGAGACCATGGAACTCAGCAAGAGCAAGTACGCAGCACCTTTGATGTCACTGTCGATGAAGGCTGCATCTATCTCTCAGCCAGGTCGAGCAGGGAGAAAGTTATAAGTTGACGCTTTCTACGAAGGGCCACAATAGTACACATGCTTCTAGCCAGTTGGATGCTGCCGCCCTATCCTGGCACCATGTCGGGCCTCAGGGACAATTAGCGAGGTGGAGCACGGGAAGCTTGCTTTTTCGTTCAACTGGTGGCGCCACTACAGGCGTATCCTCCCGCGTCTGCGTCGTATCGGACGTTATCTGCAGTTTGGTAGCTTTGCACGGCGGCGCCTGGCTGCTGAATCGATTTAAATGACTACGCATTTTTATGCATGCTGATGGCGGCTAAACAGAAACACTGCCGCGGTCTGAGACTTCAGGAAACCTTACACGACCAAAGAAAGGCGAAAACATTCCAGGGTGCGCGTTACTCGGCTTGGGTTGTCTTCCTAGGATTGCCTATATAACTCCCATTGTTGGTATATAGTGTATTTTTAGCTGAGACCTTGCCTGCGAACCTATTGAAAAATGTATACAGGTTTGAATAGGAGACAAATAGGATTATGACACATTTCGTTTAACATTATAGGATGAAGCTTCAAAAGCGATTCAGCCTTTGAGTGACTCCTTAGTGGAGGGCTCCGTATAGCTACCATTACCCGTGGTTAATCACCGTGCACTTAGATAACACAGTGAATGTATGTCGCGGGTTCGGACCCGCCCGCTACGGTAGCAGTTCGATGGAGGAAAAATGTGAAAATTCCGTGTACTGTGCATTGTTAGTGCCCGTTAAGAACCCCAGGAGGTCGAAATTATGCGGAGCCCTCCACTACGGCGTCCCTCATAGACTGAGCCGCTTTGGGACATCCATCCTATAAAGCCAAACCAAATGTGCCATAATCCTATTTGCTGACCCGTTCAAACCTATATACATTTTTCAGTTGGGAAGAACTCTGTTAGAGGTCGGTTTAAAGGAATAAAAGACGTGCTATAAGTTTTCTGCGTGAACGTATTCCATGAGCTATTCACTAACCCGCTTACTAATCAACGAGGCTATCATACGTTTGAGATAATCTAGATAACTCGAACATATTGGATATGTCTAACGATGTTTCCTCCCTGCCTTCAGCCAAAATTTTCCTCAGTCGCCTTTCGTTCCGTCTTGTAGCTTCATTTACGTACGCAGCAGTCTCGTCTTCGAACACAGCCTTTAAAAACTTCACTACACCCCCCCCCCCTCTTCTAATCCCACACCATATTGAAAATTTTAGGCAAACCCGGTCATCTAACAACGCAAGCTTTCCAGAGATGATGAACACTCAACCGCAGACAAAGACAAAACACCTCTAAAGTTGCGAATTTTGATGAAGAAAGTCGCTCGAGACATCATCGCGTAATAACCAGCGGTAAATAAAAAAAATCTCATGTTCACGTTCCTAACCTTCTCGAAAGCTCGCATGAGCTGTACGCCGCTCTTTCGGCCCACTGTGTTCAAGTAGTGTATGAATGTGAGAGCAAGAAGTGGCCGCCATATGAATAGGAACAATGTGCAGGAGCTGCCTGACATTTTCTCTGTTTCTCCTTTCATGCACAGGAATGCGAGGTCCGACCCATCCGCAAAGAAGTTGATGGTCTGCGATAAAGCTACTGTCGAGGATGGCAAGCAACAAGGCGGCGAGTGACGAATATCAATGGGTGTTCTCCTGGGAGCACTGCCCGTGCTCTTGTCTGAATTTAGCGAACTGTGATCTCAATCCTTCAGTCAGGCTTTCTTACTGGGACTCTTCAGTGTGAGCTGAGAGCACAGACCGGTGCTTTTTGTGCCGCAATAAAACATGTAGGCCGAGTGTGGCTGAAGACACCAGCGCTCGGCTTGCGGTTTATCACAGTGTGCCAGAATAATACCTGATCATGAAGAATGCTCTCATTCTTTACATACCTTTACATATCCCATGAAGGTCATGAAAGGAAACGAAAGACAACTTCAACCAGTTTTTGACGCTGGTAAAAATCAATCATTTAGTTCTTCGTGGCTGCTTTGACGTTTGTTAGCGTGTAAAAGACGAATTCACTGCTGAGATGATTTGACTTAAAAATATAACTTTTTCTGGCCACTCGATACAAATTCGTGACGTCAAGTAAAAGAAAAAAAGTCTCCTTGATTGCCGTTTGGAAGCGAATGGCGATGAGAGACGTGGAACACAAAAATACTGACGTGTTCGTAGTTTGCTTGTTAAAACAAACGGTCGTGATGATATATGTACTTAATATGTGCCCCTTATATATGAACCACAGAAGCTTAAGTTTATATGTACAGTACTTAATTTTTCTCCCTATTCTAGCTTGTGAAAGCTCCATTCTCGGTGAAAGTATCCTCTTTGCGATCCTCTATGCGACCAAAAAATTGTAATGCATTGTAATGTCTGGTGTGCCCACGGCAGGAAATCCGCGGTCTGATCCATTCTATACCTGGACTACCTCGCCGCAGTAATTGATGCGTGCTGCGCTGTGCTCTGTTGTTATTCGTACCCACTGAGCATTGTCAGTGACACACCTCTAGAGCTTTCGTGTCTCTGCGCTTCTCCTTTTTGCTGATACCCAGGACAGCGACCAACTGGTAAATGTAAAATTCAAGCGAGATCTCGTAATCGATCAAGCTCCCTCCTTGATCGAGTGTGCAATGATATCGTAAAGGTTTGGCAGACTACAAGCTGGAGACTTCACTGTATAAGCTGTTTCTCGCTTCTTGGGTCCTGGTAGTCCAGGTGGTCCTGGAGCCGCTTCGCCTTTGAAGAAACCCGCTACTGCGCAGTTATGATACTGGGTGTGCCCCACGAACCTGTTTTCGCCAGTTATACTTCTTTCATTAATGCCGCCAAATTGAATGGGGGCGCTCGTAGTTCAACCAGTCAGAATCATCGAGTAGTCAGGAGACTTTGAAGTTGGCCCGTGGTGTGCTAAAATGCTATTCGCACCAACAGTGAGGAGCGGACCGCTGGGCTCAAAGAACGCCCAGCAACTCAGTTTCCTATTCGTGGTTGACGGAAGCGTACAACCACTAAGGGACGAGGACACAGGAAAGAAAGGCACATAGGACTCACGAACGCTGACTTACAGCAGTTGATTTCGGAGCTCAGGACGGACTATATAAGAAGAACATGGCCATCACCACGCATGCGCAGCAGGCAGGATATTCAAGTGATGATGAAGGTCCGATAGCTCCATGTGAGTTGGAGCAATCGATGTCTTTGACATGTAGGAAGTTCGTAACTGGTCTTTCATTTCTGTTTCGATAATTTGTGGAGTTTACATCTGCTTTTGGTGACAACATTGCAATCTCCGTAAACAGCCTGGCACGTGGACGTTCCATCTGTTTCGGTTTGGTTTTTGGGCATGCTAAGGCATGGTTGGCATGGCTCGTTCAGACCACTGGCCGCCCTATCGGGTGTCTGCAACTACGTGTTGAGCAGGGCGCATGCGCCGTCATTAAAAAAAGTACAAGATTGAAGTGCGAGCACTAACACCACACAACAACTGCAGCCTTTTTTTCATCATTTTTGCTCACAGCTCAACAAGAACGTGTCTCGAGACGAAAGACTAACACGAAGAAGCGCTTGTTTGTGTTAGGCTTTCGTCTCGTGTTCCGTTCTTGTTGCGCTGTGAGCAAGAATGACGAATACTTAGTAACTCGCCCAAATTTCCGCCTTGCTGAACAGCCGCTTGGTCAGCGACACCACAACGCACTCCGCTGGCTCATCGCCAAGGCTACACAGTCTGTGCATTAAATAAATAAATAATAATGGTTTTTAGGAAATAAAATGGCGCAGTATCTGTCTCATATATCGTTGGACACCTGAACCGCGCCTTATGGGAATGGGTAAAGGAGG
>JARKHS020033063.1:0-43886 GCA_030143305.2 Amblyomma americanum | reverse complement strand
AAATAACCGACGGCTTAAAAAAGGCTAGCAGCAACTCGCCGGCGGTTGCACCTGATGAAGGAACCGAGTAGTTTCAGAAACGCTGGGTTTTTTTTCGTTTTTTTAGTTGGCGTTTTTCCTGACAAATTCCTTTCACAACCAGGCAGACCAGTGTCGAATGTTTCCTTTTGAACTCTGGCGACGAATGTGAGGGCAGAACAGAACAGGAGACAGGTGGGGGTGGGAGGGAGGGGTCTGGTGGTGGCTTTCTATTCCTAACAATGACAAAGAAATTACAATAAAGTTTCCCTTCTCCTGCTGTATTAGTCACCCTTGCCTTGCATTTGCCCTGCACACAGAATGACGACGCCCTCAGAATGCGCGGCTGCGGGTTTTACCTCGAGGAAATTGCATGCAAGCTTCCACTGCATGAGTGCAAAGCGGACGAGTGAGTACCTTTCTCACAAGTAAAAAAAATATAGCGCTAAAAAGCAGCCAAAGGCCATGGGAATGCGCAAGTGCTTCAGTAAGAAAATTTTATTTCTGTCAGTTTTATGCTTTATGGGGGAAAGGTTCCCGATAGACGCTGCTTTCCAGTCGCCATATTGCCTTAAGGTGCACTACAGAGGAATATGAACTCGTCTTTTTACCGCGGGAACTCTATCTACACGTTCCGGGCAATCTTAGAAACTTCGAATTATTGTCCTGTGCGGCCGATTGCCCCAATTAAATCGAATTAAACGTCCCGACTCCTGCCTTATTTTGAACTGAACGCGGTAGGCAGGCGGAGTCAACCAACGCGTGGAGTGCCGTTCAGCCAGTCCGGTCCAGTGACAGCTTCGCTTTCGCTTTTATTGTGTTTTTAGGTTTCAGTGAATAAACTGGTATGGTGGCGCCTCTGCTACAGAACAAGTGGCGCCACCTCACGCGCGGCGCGCGCAGAAAGCGGCTGTCTGCTGTCGTGCGAGACATTCTTCTTTCGGCCACTTTTGTGCTCTGCGTCGCATGCACACTGGCATGCACCGTGTTTGTGTTGCAAAATAACCCCGTTCTCGGCCGGGCGTGCTTTTGTAGCGATAGCTACATTACAGTAGCATTCGAGCCTTCAGCTTGGCGGTTACACGTGACCGTGGCGGCGGCACGTGACCAGTCACGTGGTGCGGAGGCGAAACAGACCTGCAACAGTTGTGAGCATGCGCCGTGTCAAGTGGGACGAAGATGTAGAAGGAACGCTTAACGAAACGGAGCGGCGAAAGACTGACTGCAATTCAACCGAGCAAGTTCCACTCCGCCAGCTGTAGCTATCCCGTCACTCCAGGTTTAACCAGAGCTAAACCACCAACATTTTTTTTTTCTCCGCCGACTTCTTGGGTGCGGCTCCTGGCGCGAGCGCTTCTGCTGGCAGCGCTTCGTTTCAGGAGTTTACTCGGCACCAAAACAGTCACTGCGAAGGCGTTGCAAAAAAAAAAAAACTTTCGCGGCGCGGGCAGCCCACGCAGTCCCTCAGTAACACGGGTCGTATCTGAAGGTCTGCCCTCAGGCGCCGGAACACGCATATGTAGAATATTGCTCAGAGAGCTTCGCCGGTATCCATATCCACCAGCAGGGTCGATCACCACCACTGCTCTTTTGCTTTCTCGCTCGGTCGGTCCGAACGACGGCCGGGTCATGCTTGAGCTCAGTCTCCGGAAAGAAAAGCAGGCATGACCGGCTTAAGTTCTTCAGCGCGTGATGTCATAGCTTCCGGACGACTCGAAATGTTGACGCGTTTTTTAAAAACAACGGTTTGGTGCGCGGTCGTATATTCTGCAACGCCAAGCCTGTGTATGATGTGTGCGAAGAACCTTTCAGTGCAGCAGTGCCCTCGGGCACCTACAGGATATGTGCAGGCTCAGGTTGGATAATAATAATAATAATAATAATAATAATAATAATAATAATAATAATAATAATAATAATAATAATAATAATAATAATAATAATAATAATAATAATATTAATAATAATAATTGGCTTTTTTGGGGAAAGGAAATGGCGCAGTATCTGTCTCATATATCTTTGGACACCTGAACCGCGCCGTAAGGGAAGGGATAAAGGAGGGAGTGAAAGAAGAAAGGAAGAATAGGTGCCGTAGTGGAGGGCTCCGGAATAATTTCGACCACCTGGGGATCTTTAACGTGCACTGGTTTCATTCTTTTACGGCTAGTTTTGTAGCGATAGTCACATTGCGGTAGCATTTCGAGACTTCAGCGTTGCGGTGGCACGTGAAGGTGGCGGCGCCGCCACCGCCACGTGGTTGGTCACGTGACCAGCCACGTTAGGCCACGTTCTCACAGCCGGCCTCCTCTACGGCGCGGCGCCGATGGAGCCGAAAACCGCGGCAGCAACGGAGCGGCGCGGTGTTCTAATCGAAATAGGCGCCGGACACCGGAAAACCAGTTGTGGCGGGCGCTCGCTTCTCCCACGGTTTACTCTACGCAAGTGCCTTTTTTTTTCTTTCTCGCGCGCGGAAAAAAAAAAAAAACAGCGGCGGCGGGGTCCGAAGGACATGCCGAGGGTGTGGTGAAAGTCGTCTGTCGTCTGCTTGCGTTGCTTTGCTTGACTGTTATCGCAGAAAAAAACAATGCGATCTCGCAAGCGATGGCAAAAGTTTGAAGTTAGTTGAATAACTTTGCGCAACTCCACAGTTTTTACAGCGAAACACCACGCGTACAGCACCAAAACATATTTATACGAATATAGCAAGCTACTATAAAAGCGCTGCGCGCACTGCAGTCACATTATTCTGGCCAATATGAACGAAATCGAATAAATGTAGGTGGTATTGAACTCTGTTATCAATACAGGAATGGTTTGCAGGGGCTGGCTAGACTGGTCTTTATACTAACGTTTGAGAATTAGGCTAGCAAAACAGTTTGGAGAATATTTTACCAGTATCGGCTAATACAAATGCAAATTTTCAGATTTTTCTCGATAGCAGAACTCAATGAGTGCCTGAAAGAGGAGCATTCCATACCGGATCGTTTTGCTTTCATTCCTGTTCGTTTTAATACATTTCATTCTGATATGCATCTGTGTGTACAACCATGTCTATCGCAAATGCTTGTATTGTACAGTCGTGTGTTTACTGTATGTGCTCGAACTTGCCAATTTTTTTGTTGAGTAAAGGTATGAATTTTTACCCTACGTTTCTCTCTCTCTCCTTCCATTTAAATAGAACAGGTGTCCAGCTAAATGTAACCGCGTTTTTAACAATTGAAGGAGTGTCCCAGGCGCGTAAATTGGGTTCAGTACTGCTGAGTGTCGTGTGGCCTACTCTGCAGTATCTATTCAAGGCAAAACTTGAGTTTCAGTCCGGTGCGCGTATATGACATTGAAGTGACCTTCGCACTTAGCGATCTCATAGCAACAGACTGAAGAAGTTGGCGCGGAAAAACAAGGACAAGCGAGACAAGGACGTTTGTCTCGCTTGTCCTCGTTGTCAACCAACTAGCCCAACTTTCTGCTCTCATAGCAGCAGCAGATGACGAGCATATTTTGACTATGGCCAATGCGATGGTGTCCCCAGATTAGACCCGGGTCGTTTCCGAAATGTTGCCCATCCCACAACCGAAATTTGACCTTCATTGATTTGGACCAAAATCTATTTTCAGGCTAATTTCAATGTGCACGATACGATGTCAGTCTCTAAACTTGACCCGGGCCGGCCCCGAAATTTGACCTCGGCCGATTTGGACCAACCATAACTGAGCGTCCAACCATATTGAGCGTGCAACCATAACCCAAGCAGCACAAGTAAATTGGGCTCCGTCAAAGCCTCCTAGAATACTTTCAGGCCTGCGCACTCGCTCCGTGACGTCACGCACCTTGACCGAGCAGTGCGGGAAAGCATCTGCCGGCGTCGCGCGCAGTGCATGCGGCACGCATAGCTCTAAACATCTAAACATCTAAACTTTTTTAATTTTCTCTCTTGAGCTGCGGCCTTCTTAGCCGTTAGCAGGTCCGTCTTCATCTGGACGTAATTTTTCATGTAGGTGTTCGTGGCAGCCCACAAAATGTTGGAAATCACTTTGTCCGGGTGATGTCCGTTGCAGCAAACATCCAACTCTTCGTCATCGCTCAACAAGTGCTTCAGTAAGCAAAGGAGCTGCTCTCTGTGATGGCGTGTGGAATGGAACTGCGCGGCGTTTTCTTTTGTCGTCAATTTTTCAAGCACAATTTCTGTGTGCAGAACAGCGTTCACAACGACAGGCTGCGGAAATTTGAGCGCTCCTCTAGTGAGCCCTTGAATTAGACAGTTCTCGACCGGTGGAATGTCCCTGTCCTCTCTAGTCAGGTTTCTTGCACAAGCTTCGCAAGGAAGTTTGTTCAAGGCGGCGTGGGCGCAGAAACCAGCTATGTAAATTATTGCGGGCAAACTTTGTTTCTTTGAATTGATGTCATCCCATGTAACCGTGATGTTGTATTGGTCTTGCAATTTTCTGCCTTCAAATGTGATGGTGCTGGACTCTGAGAGTTCTTTCATATCTGGAAATACCAGTGAGTCTTGAAGACGCAGTCTGGTTTCCGACTCAAATATTTGCTGAACAGAAATATGATAATTGGATCCAGCAAGCCGGCGGTAACGTCCAAACCTGCTCTCCAAACTATCTGTTTGAAATTTCCCCAGCAAGACATATTCAAAATTAAGCTCTTCGAGACAGTACCTGCTGAGTTCTATCAACGCATATGATGTCAGCCGGAGTGCTGCATGAGTTTCTGGAGTCAGTGAACCAGAACGGCTGCCACTCATCTTCAGGTCATTCCATGTGTCCAACCAGTCTACAAATTCACCAAGAAATTGCAGCTGCACACCAGTCATGTTTCTGACAGGCTCCTGATAAGGATCTCTGAGGTGTCGGCCCTTTGATGGTGTTTTTGTGTTCACGATGCACCACCACCTGTGTATTAAATCAATGAACTCCGCAGTATCAGCGGCATAAGGAAAGCCGGGTTTCGTACCGGGAGTCTTCAGAGCTTGTGCTACAAAAGGATTGATTACTTTGAGCGCAAGTTTCACATTTTGACGCTCAATATTTGTTGGGTGCAAGGCCTTGTATGTTAGTCCATAGGCAAATGTAGACAGGTTGTGTCGCTCTGAAGTATGCAGGTCCCGAAGCGTCTGAAACGAAGCTTTTTTTATGTCAAGCTTTGATTCTGTGCTTTTAAACTCTGGATAAAGAAAAGATGTATCTGGATTTTTTTGATTGAGCCAATTGTTCCTAATGCACTTTAACAGGTGCACAGGATCCACCGCAAAAAACAACGGCCGTGCATTGTCTGCCGGATGAGGATACACTATGTCAATTGGTTTTTTCTTGGAAAATAATGACATTACTTTTCTGTTTATAGAATTGTTATCGCTTACAACCGCAATAACCTTGAGACCGGCTTTTTCAAGCCCTAAAATAACCTTTTTGAGGACTTCATGCAAGTCACTTGCCTCAATGCTGAAAACTGGCAAGATATGTGCCACATCTTTGTGTCCAGAAAGCAACGACTGCGTCATAAATACGTGCGCAGTTTTGGTAGCTTCAGAGGAGTTGGATGCTGTTCCCGTGAGGGAACCTCCCTTATACTCAAAATATTGCTGTATATGGATCTCATCCATCATAAGTGTTACCGTCCTCTCATGGGGTTTCAGAAGATTTGCTTTTTTTGTTATATAACTTAAAAAACCCTGATCACTTTGCTCGGCCGCAGGGCTAACGTTGTATTTGTTACAGAGTCTGGTGATTGTACAGGGATGAGGCAAGATCAATTTTCCAGAGCTGCGAACAAATTTGTACGCATGTGGGGAAATTGTGAAAAATATGCTTGACAAGATGACAAGCTCTGAAGAATATCTAAATGCAGTCCGTTCTCTGTTGAGCAGATGAAGCTGTTCTCTTAGAAATCTTAGGGTTTCCATCTTTTCCACTGGCAGAAGGTCATCACTTGAAAGATCATCAAGAAGAGAAAAAAGTAATTGAAAGCAGGCTTTCAGTTTTTCGTCTTTCTCGCAACGGTCGGGTGCTTTGAACTGCTGCACACTTTTGAGGACGGATTCCAAACTGCGCATGTCTTCAAGTCTGTCGGGAACTGTAATTTCACCACCGCGCAGCTCAACTTTTCTCCAAAAGGCTGACACCTTCAACGAATTATTTACTACCACGGAGCGTTCGATTTCTGGGGGCGCTGAATTCTCGTTGACGTGAAAGAATGCTACGGCGGCGTCAGTTTTTCGCATCACCCAGAAGTCTGAGACGTGAAGACCTTCAAGGAGAGACAGAAGTTGCCCATACGACGAGACTTTGTTCCTGCGCTCCTCTTCTTCATGTGTCGCAAGTGACATCTCGATGGCGTCTTGCAGACGAGTTGCTTCGCGTCGTCTCCGTTTTGCATCGGGCTCCTCGCGAATCGGTGCAGAATTAGACAAGTATGATGCGCAATTTGGCAGTATCGTAGGTACCGCGTCAGGAGTGAGTCGGGTGAGGTTCATCGCAACTTCTATTGTCTTTCCATCAGCATCTGTGTACGATGTTGTAGACCGGAGGTATTCGGGCTTAAAATGGAGCTCGCAGACCTGCATAAAAGAGGAATGTTCCCTTTGAGTATATGAAATTTTTCTACGTCCTGTTTTCTTTTTTTCTTTTGCGATGTAAGTGCTGTTGTTACTACCACAGATTGGCTAATTACTGCTATTGGTGCTGCTTATAAGTGCTGCTGTATGTCAGTTAACCGCCATCAACTGCAGCACGCCGTGTATCGAACTGGTTGCATGCCGTATGCTTAATGCATCCGAATGTATATTATCATTTGACATTAACAGTGATTGACATATGGGAAAACTATATTACCTTTGGATCCCGCAGTGTGTCGATGTCCAAATCATCACGCCGGATGGCCTGCTTCCATTTTATCCTCCGGTCGTCTTTTGGGAATGAGAAGACACGGACCTTCGGACCGCCGTCATAATTTCCACGGCAGTTCGGCACGCAACAGCGGCCCATCCTGGACTGCCGGAACTTTCACTGACACTTTCACGACGCAGATATGCAGCACACAACACACGTTTGCAGAAGGAAATCAGACCACGCTACGAAAAGAAACACGTGCTTAGCTTCAGAGTCAAGCTGCCGTGACAGGACACTGCACGCAGCACGTGTGTACTGACAAGCCTAGGTGGTAGTGCACCAACTTGTTTGACCGGTCACCCTACCGCCCGACCGGTCAAGGTGGGGTGACGTCAAAGGGTGCGAGGAGGAAAGTGCGGAGGCCTTAAAAAATTCGAGGAGGCTTTGACTCTCCCCGCGCCCACCGACCGGAGCAGACGTGCGCGGATGGGCTCCCGCCCGACCCCGAAAGCTGCGAGTATCTCTCCCCACCATCGCCTGCTGTGAGCCGGCTGCCCCGACCACCTCCCTACCGACCCGACTGGTTTCGGCGCAAAACCTGCTTGCCGGATCGACGGCGCCGTGGTATGAGGGCCTTCCGCTCGCCTCGCGCCCCTCGTTCTCGAGCTTCGTGTTGGTGATTTTCATCGAACTGATTTCCTGTGAGGCTACAGGACCACCAAATGGCCACTGGGTCGTCGTCGAGCGGTGCGACACCGCTATGCGGCACCTACCCGAATGCATGCTCTCCAAACCCGTTGCACGACGACTCCGAAATGGATTCCCGTGACACTTCCCCGCAGAACCAGGATCTTCTGTCCTCTTCGTCCGTGGAGAATGCGAGCTCACCTCTTGGCGGTGGTCCAGGCTGGCAGCACGCACTCAACAAGCGACGGGCAAAGAAGCTCCGCAGACAGGCCAGGCAAGCCCAGAATCCATCCACTCCGGACTCTTCTGCCTCCGTGGGCGGAAACCCGCCGAACACGTCAGGACAGTCATCGAACGCAATCCGTCAACCGGGCACTCGCCGTCCCAAGCTTCAACCCCTTCCAAAAAATGATATAAAAGTCGTCATCCGACCGACACGCGGGCTAGCGCTCAAGACCTATCCGACCCGTGTCATTTCGGCAGCGCTCGTTCATTCCTGCCGAGACCCGACCAAGGTGAAAGGCAAATACATACTCCGACCTCATGTCGGGTCCAACATCCTCGTACTCAGCACCCGCACGAAGAAACAGCGGCGGAGCTCTGTAATATCACCCACCTCACCCTGGACGAGAGCCCCCACCCCGTGCGAGCGTACGTCCCTTTTCCAGCTACCACACTCCGAGGGGTCATTCACGGACTCGATCCCCAGGAGACACGCGACACCCTCATGGCGGGGGTGCGCATCAGAGACAACCGTATCGAACTGTTAGACGCCAGAATCCTCGGCTCTTCAACGACAGCCCTTCTCACGCTCGAAGGACACCAACTCCCCCGATCCGTATACTACGACGGCTGCGAATACCCGTGCTTCACGTACAGGCCAGCCAGGCAATTCTGCCATATATGCATGCAACCCGGGCATCGCCCTGACGTCTGCCCGACACCAAAAGTCAGAGTCTGCCGCCTATGCGGGGCCCAGGACCCGCCCATAACACACCAGTGCCAACCCAAGTGCGGACTGTGCGCCGGCCAGCACGAGACGGGATCCCGGGAGTGCCCAAAACGTCTAAAACCAGCCAGAACACCACGACCCGCTACTAACAAAGGCGCCAAGAAGACGACTCACCAGTCCCGTAAAGACGCGGGACCCAGGATCTACAACAACAGATGGTTCTCATCGGACGACGAGGAGACTACAGGTCGTAGCCAGAGCAGCAGCCGCTCACGGAGCCGTTCCAACTCCAGACCCCGGACGAAGACACCAGTCCCGCCCCCAGCCCTTCCGGCCGCGGACGAGGGAAAACGAAATAAGAAGACGCCACCACAAGGCCAAAAGCAGGTGAGCTGGGCAGAGAAAGTGCAGGGACCTCCCGCTCCTTCAAACGACCCCCGTATCGAACAGCTGCGGGCTACCATTGCGTCGCAAAGCGCCAAGATAACCGACCAAAACACGAAAATTAAGGCCCTAACGGCAAAATTAGAACAGGTCCTCAAACAGAACCAAACAAACAAAACACCTTCGCACCCACGTAAAGACGCAGAGCCACCCCTCGCAAAACCGACAAAATCCGTAACCGTCCAAATGATCCGCGACACTGAAGAACGGATAATGAACTCTCTGCAGGTCTCAATGTCCACACTTCTCCAAACACTAACAGAGAAAATAGAAACCATTCACCATACACTCGCGCGACATGAGACTATTCTCAATCAGCACACAACTGCCATCCAGGCGCTTCAAACTCAATACCGTAAACGAGCCTCGTCGGACGAACATGGCCAGGGCCCCTCGCAGTTACGCAGTCGCACCAGCTCAGTCAGCAGCGATGCGGGTCGCACGTCATTCCGACACGTCCAAGATGGCCACGCACCCTAAAAGCAGCCAAAATGCAGAACACATAGAAATTTGGCAGTGGAATTGTAGAGGTTACAAGCGCAAAGCGGGTCTTCTCAAACAGTTCATTGCCACCACTCCAATCCGTCCAGACCTTATCTGCCTGCAGGAAGTGGGAGCCGATAAGGCCCCGACGCTGGCGGGATACTATACGATTAGTCAGCCCCTGATGCCATCGGTTGCCATCCTAGTGGCAAAAGATGTAACTGTGGTCGAGCACGCCCTGCCAGTGCCGGACGCCGAACACTTGACGGTCGAGATTGTGCCCAACAAGCGCGGCTGAGCAAGCACCTTTGTCATAAACGTCTACAAGCCCATCAAGCCTAGGAAAGGGGACTTTACAGACCTACTATTGGCTGCCTCTCACAAAGCGCAGTGTAATCAGCTCGTGATCGTAGGAGATTTCAACGCACCCCACAGAGAGTGGGGGTATTGCGATAACACGGCAAGAGGTCAGTCTATAGTGAAAGCGATACACACGCTAGGACTGGAACTCCTCACTAACCCTGCCTTTCCTACACGAGAGGGGAACAGCGTGAGTAGAGACTCCTGTCCTGACCTCACCCTGGTCAAGAACGTAAGCCACTCGAAGTGGACCAACCTAACCGAAACATTGGGGAGCGACCACTGCATCCTAAGCACCTCTATCACTTCATCCAAAATCCGGAGAAGCATTGGACCAGCCAGAATAACGGACTGGCCAAAATTTCGCAATTCGGAATTCCCTACGGGACATATAGAATCAATCCAGGATTGGAGCGCGGCCCTTCGCCAGGCTCACAGCACCGCCACCGAAGTCGTACAGCGCACAAACGAGGCACCTGAGGTAGACAGGCACCTACTCAAATTATGGGATCAGCGTGCGAAACTCGTTCGCCGTTGGAAGACCCAAAAGTTGAACCGCCAACTTCGAACCCGCATAGTCGAGCTCACGGAAGAGGCACAAACGTACGCCACCCAACTCTCGCATCAGAACTGGCAACAGTTCTGCGAGTCTCTGCGAGGCACTTTGGGCACGTCTCGGACATGGGCAATTCTCAGAAACCTGATAGACCCAACCAAGTCCAAGTCCGAAGGGACCCGTACACTCAAGCGGATTTCCCACCTGTTCCCGGGTGACGAAGCAGCTCTTCTCGCAGCGCTCCGTGACAGATACATAGGAAGTGCGACTACAACACCTAGCACGATTACCTACCAGGGCAGCCCAAATCGAGCTTTGGACGCCCCCATAACGACGGCAGAAGTATACGCTGCGGCGCGATCCTGCGTTCGTAATACGGCGGCAGGTGCGGACAAAATCACCAACGCCATAATACGCAACCTCGGCAAGGACCAAATTGAGGATCTAACTCAGTACATTAACAATGAGCTCTGGGAAAAGAATATCATCCCTCAAGAGTGGAAACACTCCGAAATCATCGTCATCCCAAAGCCGGGGAAGCCGCCCACACTTGAGGCGCTCCGCCCCATCTCGCTCACGTCGTGTCTGGGCAAGCTCTACGAGAGGGTGATCCAAACTCGTCTGCAAAACTATATCGAAGACAACAACTTCTTCCCTCCTTCCATGATCGGCTTCCGATCCGGGCTTCTACTCAAGACGCCTTCCTTCTACTCAAGGAGGAGGTACTGGCGCACGTTCCCAGCGGAGGGGAGCCCCTTGTGATGGCCCTTGATCTCAAAGGTGCCTTCGACAACGTGTCTCACGATGCCATCCTCAGAGAACTGAACAACCTAAATTGTGGGGAACGCGTCTTTCACTACGTCCAAAATTTCCTGTCGAACAGAACAGCTTACGATCGGCATAGGAGGTACACGGTCGGACCCCCAGGACATGCCGCACAAAGGCACGCCTCAGGGTTCGATCATCTCCCCTCTCCTCTTCAACATCGCAATGGTTGGCGTGGCCAGAAGCCTTCAAACAGTACCGAACATCGGATTTACACTGTACGCCGACGACATAACTATCTGGACTACCAAAGGCTCTCTGGCGACCAAAGAAGAAACTCTGCAGCAAGCTGCTACCTGCGTCGAGGACACGGCATCCCAGTGCGCACTGCTCTGTGCGCCGGAAAAGTCAGAGATCATCCGCATAGAAGGACGTAACTACAAGTCTCCAGGAGACATTCACGTCCTCCTACACGGCGTCCCCGTCCGGGAGACCCGACAGATACGCATCCTTGGCTTATGGCTCCAGAGTAATCGAAAAGCAACCCACGCTATCAAGCTGTTATCCACCACAACACAGCAAGTCGCCAAAATGATCAGAAGAGTGGCACGCAACCGGACAGGCATGCGCGAGGAGGACACGCTACGCCTCGTCCAAGCACTTGTGGTGAGCCGCGTTTCTTACGGCCTACCGTACCTGCAATTAACTAGACAAGAACTAACCAAAGTCAATGCCATGCTACGTACTGCGTACAAATATGCGCTGGGCATTCCTATCTACACTTCAAACGCCAAACTAGAGGCCCTCGGCCTCTCTAACTCATTCGAGGAGATCCAGGAGGCTGTTCTCCTCTCGCAACGTGCACGCCTCCTTCGCACGGACACCGGAAGGCAAACTCTGGAGCGGGTGGGCTACCCGGCAGACGTCCAGATAATACAGAGCACGACCAACCTCCCAACAACATATCGCTCGCGGGTGCACATCTCCCCGATTCCCAAAAACATGTCGAGCGGAGCCGGGTCGGGCAGACGCTCAGCCAGAATAGATTACTTGAAGCGGACAGCGGCACGCAGCCCCCACACGGTGTACGTCGACGCTGCAACACACAGCGAGGTCACGCGGGCGACGGCAGTTGCGGTGAACTCCTCCCACAACGAGGTTGTCAGCGCCTCCTTGAAGAACACGACGATCACGGAAGCAGAGGCGGCAGCAATCCTGCTGGCGATCCAGTACGGCGACGCCCGCAACCAGGGTGTACACGTTATGACCGACTCCCAAGCAGCCTGTCGGCTCCTACTTGCAGGCAGAATACCCAAAAAGCTGTTGGGCATAGTAACCAACTCTATGAGCGCCCTTTCCTCCCTAAGACATCAGATAACGTGGGTGCCTGGTCACGCGGGATTAGAGGGCAACGAGGTCGCGGACGCACTAGCTCGAGGACATACCAACCGAGCGGGCTCCAACCCCGACTCAAGCTTTCTCCCCGAAGTATATGATCTTAAAGACGCAAATTTGGCTTACGAGGCTTTTTTCAGCCTATTGAAAGAAAGTTATGACACTAGCTTTCCTTTTAAGTGCATTAAACACAAAAAGAAAATACGTAAACCATGGATTAGTGCAGAGCTATCTGCCAGAATACGGAGAAAGAATGCATTATACAGTGAATTTATAAAGACCAGAGACCCCGAAATATTTCAGGCTTTTAAAAAAATTAGGAATCGTTTAGACAAAGATATAAAAAAGGCCAGGCGAGATTACTATACACTTTCCTTTAATTCACTAGCTCCAGGTACGGCCGCAATGTGGAAAAAACTGAACTCTTTGTTGAACTGCAATATTCCCGAGGAAAGGATACAGAGCTTAAAAATAAATGGTCTTGAGTTACAGGAAAAAGCACTTGCAGACGCTTTTAACGAACACTTTGTTAAAATTGGAAGTAACAACGCACCAGACAATGATCTTGATGGTATTCCATACAACTCTAGCTCTATATTTTTGTATCCAGTAAATGAGGGAGAGATAATTAGCACAATTCACAGTCTAAATAATAGTACCGCTAAAGATATTGATGGTATCCAAATAAAACCAATCAAATATGTTGCTGACCTTCTCTCTCCTTGTCTTACCTATATCTTCAATATCTGTATAAGCGAAGGCACGTTTCCTCGAACGATGCAGATAGCGCGAGTCGCTGCGCTCTTTAAAAAAGGCGATAAAAACGACTTAGGAAACTATCGACCGTTATCAATCCTTCCCGTCTTTTCAAAAGTCTTCGAAAAAGTTATTTTAAAGCGACTATCCGAATTCGAGCAGAAACATTGCCTGCTGACTGATTGCCAGTATGGCTTCCGTAAGGGTTTAGGCACACAACTCGCATTGCTACAACAAAAAGAACACATACTAAATCAGTTTGAAGAAGGAAGACTTGTACTAGGAATTTTTATTGACCTGTCAAAAGCATTTGACTCCATCAGTCATCAACTTTTAATTAAGAAACTCCAACACTATGGCTTTCGTGGTAACGCTGCATCTCTTATACGCTCCTACTTGGAATTTCGTAGACAAATAGTCGTCATAAACAACCACAGTTCTAACCCATTATCTATTTCAGCAGGGGTCCCACAGGGCAGTATATTAGGACCTTTTTTATTTAATATGTACGTGAATGATATTGTGAATATTGATGCAACCGTGAAATTTATCATGTACGCGGATGATACCAGCATATTATTAACTGGTAAAACTAGTGACGACCTTGTTGATGCTGCTAATTTAACATTAATAAAACTAGACGAATGGACACGTAAAAACAGCCTGACGATTAATGCAAACAAAACAAAAGCCGTATTCTTTCGAAGTAAAAACAAAAACATAACAATACAAAAGTCTATCTACTTAAATGCCACTCCTCTCGAAGTAACTTCCAGTATTAAGACATTAGGTGTTATCTTTCAGCAGAATATGTCATGGGATGTCCACGTGGACAGCATGCTAATTAAGCTAGCACAAGTAATTGGGCTAGTATACCGCAATCGCAATTTACTACCACCAAAAATCTTACTGTTACTTTATAATACCTTATTCTCCTCCCGACTCAATTATTGTCACTTAGTTTGGTCTACGACAACTTACGGAAATTTGCAGAAGCTTCACAAGTTGCAGAAAAGGTTTGTAAGAGTAATAGAAAATCTGCCGTTTTATTCACATACGTATCATCTATTTCCCAAATACAACATAATTCCTGTTACCAAACTGTTTGATTATATCCTTTGCAAGGCAATTAAGAATGAAAACGCTAGCAACAGTTCATTTCTACATCGTCTAGCCAGGTTACAACCAAACACTACTACACGCCAGACACGTCACACGGAGCTCTGGAAAGTAAGGACGTTTCGCACAACATACGGCCTACAAACAATACAGAATAAACTACCCCGGTTACTAAATGATTTAAATCATAAACATATCCAACTTGAAAAGGTGACGTTCAAAACACTCCGCCGGTATTTCAACATGTACTAGGACACTTCGCTTGCCATTCCTGTTTACTCTGTCACGTTGTTGTTTACCCTGACTGTACCGCTTGTCTGTATTCACTTTGTTTTGAATTTTATTTGAAGCAAAATGTGCTTAATTTATCTGTTACTTTCGCTAAACTCATTGCCATCGCACATGAATGTTTCATTGCTTTTGTAAGTGCTTTCTAACTTCATTCTACCACATTTTCTGTATAATTTTATGTAGTTCTTGTGAGTGATTGTAATTGCAGATGTTTTCATGTTTTGTTCTATTTAGTTTTTGGATGAGACATGCCGTTTCATTGCGCCTATGATGCTGTCAAGTGTATAGGGGGGCCTCCGGCTTTGTCAAGCTGTCGCTTGTGACAGCTTTTACTGCGGGTCTCCCGCGCCATGTATTCATTAGGCGCAAATAAACCATTATTATTATTATTATTATTATTATTATTATTATTATTATAGTTCCCGTCACCTACAACACACGACTCCACTTCCTAAGAACACAACGACAGCACTTTAGTGTGTGTCTGCCTCCCTTTCGTCCGTGTTCTTGTTGCGCCCCCCCCCCCCCCCCCCCCACATAAGAAGCTTAACGCTCAGGAAGCTCGGGACTGGAGGCAACTCCAGACCGATACTTTCCCCAATCTCTATAAATACAGCATCATTTTCCCCGAGCGATACAGAGGCGAATGCCCGTGGTGCGAAGACCGGCCCGATGCATACCACATTACATGGGGATGTAAGGGCCCGAAACCCCCGGACATCACAACACATAGAACGAAGGAGCAATGGGAGACCTCTCTGCTCAGCTCGGAGCTTGATCAGCAGCGCACACTCGTTGCGCAGGCTAGAGCGGCGGCCAAGGCCAGTGGAGTCTTGAAATGAAGACACCACCCATTGTATATTTCTCCTAGTGTTTTTTATTTTCCTTGTGAATAAAGTTTTCTACTACTACTTACATAGCCTTCTATTTCCGAGGAATGCCTCGTTGATGTTTTGTAGCTAGCTGGCCCGCTCTGTGTATTGATTGCAAGTGTAATAAATAGCATATGAGTGTTAACGCTGTGTCGTCCCTTCCCTTTGTCCCTCGAGCACGAACCCCTCCGCGGTTAGCGAGCGGGAACGCTGCATCCGCGGAGTGGGAGTGCGGGCGGGGCGAAAGGCTTTGTCCCCCCATATTTCCACAAGCTCTAAAAGATAGCAAATCCAAATCCACAACAGTGGTGCTACTTGAGCGCAACAGATAAAAATTCGCTTGTCGTATATCGTGCGCCCAGTGCAAACACTAAACTCATCGGAGACTCGTTTACCTGGAACGCCTCGTATAATGCCAAATGAAATAAAACCGTCATCCGCTCTCTGTTCCTTGGCAGCGGGCGCTTTTCGGGGCGCAAGACACGTGCGTCTAACGACGGAGAAAAGAAAAAAAAGGGGGGGGGGGAGGTTCTTTTCTTGCGCCCGGTGGTGATGGTGGAAACTTTATTAGACACAGGGGAGTTAAGGACGCGCAGGTCCTTGGGGCCCCGCACGGCCCCACTGCACTCAAATGTTCATGTCCCGGAGGCCCATGACGCTGGCAGCCCGGCCTGTGGCGATGGCTTGCTTGGCCGGGTCCTGGGAGCCCGCGCACCCACGCATCGCCGCCGCCGAATCCGCGACGCTCGCCAGCGCCATCTCTCGCTCGCAGCAAGCAAGCCGTGGGTCACGTGAGGCGAGCTCGCGCTGTGACTGGCACGTTTTTTGTGGGGCGGGGCTCCGTCGCCGCCGCTCGACGGAAACGTAGAGCAGGGCCCAGCGGCACCGGCCGCCCAATTTGGGGGGGGGGGGGGGGGGGGACCGGTCCAAATTCATCCCCCTCCGTCGGCTCAGGCGGCGACGGAGGAAGCGAAAAACCGGCTGTGAGAATGTGGATGCGGAGCAGCTGCTGCTGCCGGCGGAATCGAGCTGCAACAGCTGTGCGCATGTGCCTGCCAAGTGGGACGAAGATGAAGGAACGCCCAGCGAAACGGAGCGGCGAAATAGTGACTTTGCAATTCAACTGAGCAATTTCCGCTCGGCCAGTTGTAGCTATCCCGTCACTCCAGGTTTAACCAGAGCTAAACGACCGTCATTCGAGCGTCCTGTGCATACATCGAGCAGGCGGGCTTGACATCTCGCTTGCTCATCGCCAGGTAGTGCGCGAAGTCACCTGAACGCTTCGCGCTTGCACTACTTCCGATGATATGCGGCCGGGGGAGCACCCAGGCCGCTTGCAGTGTGCCGCGTGCGTTATTAGCGGCACCACGCTTCGTGCACGCATCTTTATACATACAGTGCTTTTTTATGCTTTGTAAATATGGTTAGTGGTACTTGCTCGCGCAGTTTGTTCTAGGACAGTACCTGACACTCGCGCGCGTGGCGCAGATTTGTTTACTTTTTGTGTATTGTGTGCACACAGATCTCACCTGACATTTACTCCAAAAAGAACCCCCTTCCGGAGAGGAGTAAAAGTTTTATTCCTCATACAGGAACACCAAATATACTTATCTGTACGTGAGAGTATAGCAAATGCTCCTGACTTGAGGAGTAAGTTAAACACCATTTCGGGCGTGCGCTAGGTGATGAGCCATTTACTCCTTTCTGAGTGTTTTTCCGTTTGCAGTGTGGGTTTGCATCACAAAGAACACGGTTGTTTACGCATTTATCCTCCATCTAAATACTGCCGGCGCAGCTGGAATCGAACCCGCGCCCTTTGTATCAGCAGCCGAACGCCAGAGCCACAGCTCGCACATCATATGCGGCCTAGGGAACACCGAAATGCAAAAAAAAAATGCGATTTGAGCTGGGGAACCCACCCTTGTGGCTACACCGTTCGATGGAGGTGGAACGAAGAAGCGCACATGAACCGTGAGATTTCAGTGCACGTTAAGGAACTTCAGGTGGTCGAAATTAATCCAGAGCACTCAGTACGGCGTCTTTCGTGGCCCGCGGGGGACGTTAAACCCCGCATGCCATGCCATATATCCCATGCCATGTGCCATGCCATACGTGCCGTGGCATAGATTTGGGCCGCCGAGTAACCACACATAAAAAAATTATGTGCCCGCCGCGGTGGCTCAGTGGTTAGAGCGCTCGGCTACTGATCCGGAGTTCCCGGGTTCGAACCCGACCGCGGCGGCCGCGTTTTTATGGAGGAAAAACGCTATGGCGCCCGTGTGCTGTGCAGTATCAGTGCACGTTAAAGATCCCCAGGTGGTCGAAATTATTCCGGAGCCCTCCACTACGGCACCTCTCTCTTCCTTTCTTCTTTCACTCCCTCCTTTATCCCTTTCCTTACGGCGCGGTTCAGGTGTCCGCCGATATACGAGACAGATACTGCGCCATTTCCTTTCCCCAAAAACCAATTATTATTATTATTACTGCTAAAAAAGCTTTACAGGAGGCATAGAGGTTTCTTGGCTTTTATTCATTGAATTTCTAGCGCAGTACGCTGGATGTGAGCTAAAAAAATTGGAGGACGCTGAAGCGTCGTCTTTAGGAGTAAGACGCGACCGCGTGTCGCAGCGTTGCCGAGGAGCACACGGAACGCCATCGCCCGTTCGGCGCGACGCGTGGCCCGTTGGAAGTTTAAAGAAAAGGCGCCTGTCTCAGATATCTCGGCGGACACCCGAACCGGGCCGTAAGGTAAGGAAAATGAATTGAACAATTGCTTTTAAGGAAAGGAAATGACGCCTGTCTCACATTTCTCGCTGGACACCCGGATCGCGCCGTAAGGGAAGGAAATAGCAATCAATAAATCAATCCATCCTTAACCCTGTCGCGTTAAAATCCCTTCCCTTACGGCGCGGTTCAGGTGTCGACCGAGATGCGCCATCTCTCGCTCACGGCCAAAGACGCCGACGACACCGGCCTTTCTGCGACACGAGCTCCTTAACGCTGTCGCGTTAGTAGAGAGTTATAGCATATCGTTACCGTGTTTACGTTACCGTTTACCGGGTCCAGCGAGCGATGTCTGCGCATCCGCCGCCACTTACCGGTCCGCAAACACTTTAAGGAATCCGTTTTAGCGTAACGGAGAGTTAGCGTTCGCTTGTAAACAAACATGGCGGCGCCCTGCACGGCCGCTTCGGACCAAATACAGCACCACCGCCGCGTTCTTCGGCGCCATTTCTCGCTATACAAGAAGGCATTCGCTTTTAATTTGCAAACTTTCACTCATACGTTGAGGTTTGAGTAACAACTAGGCCATGTTTTTGAGATTACCTGCCGTTTTTTGAGCAGTTAAGCCTGACTATATGTCGTGTACATAGCCAAATAGCAACGACTACACTGCAGCTCTTCAGTTTCGTGCCCGATTTAACATTTTTCTATATTTTCATGATTTTTTCCTCGAAAAAAAAAAGACTGGTAATTCTCTTGCTATATTCATCAGTAATTCCAGAAAATAAAAAAGTTTCTCCGGCCCGGTGTTGGCGCGCTTTAACTTACTGCCACTAGATGGCGCCACAGTGTTCACACGAAATGGAGAAAGCGAACTAGAAAATTGACAAGCAAATATCTGGACAGCAGTAAGGGGGCAAATCAGCAATTATCGGTTAAGAAAAAGGTTAAAGGAACAGAGAGAGCTTTGTGGAAAACAGGGATGCTGACGAAATCGGCACTAGAAACATACCGGACCTTTAAACAGGAAATTGTCAAAGAAAATATCTATGATAATTGTAGGGGAAGTTCTTTGTTGTTTGAGGCCAGGACTGGAGTTTTGCGGACTAAGACGTATAGAGTCAGGTACCAGGAGATAGACACTTTGTGCATTGCGTGCGGAGAGGAGGAGGAAACAGCTGAACACTTGATACTTTTCTGTAAAGGACTTCACCCTACAGTGGAAGGCAGCGGGGCTGACTTACCCAAGGCATTGGGGTTTAGAGATAGTGAAGGGAAAGTGGATTTTAAGAGGTTAGAAGTAAACCAAGCGAAGGTTATCTGATTGGTGGCTAAAAGCAAGACAGGAGTAAAATTTCACAAGACATGGCTAGGTGGCTTGAGCCACCGCCGGATGTAAAGGGTTCAGCCGTATCCATCCATCCATCCATCCATCCATCCATCCATCCATCCATCCATCCATCCATCCATCCATCCATCCATCCATCCATCCATCCATCCATCCATCCATCCATCCATCCATCCATCCATCCATCCATCCATCCATCCATCCATCCATCCATCCATCCATCCATCCATCCATCCATCCATCCATCCATCCATCCATCCATCCATCCATCCATCCATCCATCCATCCATCCATCCATCCATCCATCCATCCATCCATCCATCCATCCATCCATCCATCCATCCATCCATCCATCCATCCATCCATCCATCCATCCATCCATCCATCCATCCATCCATCCATCCATCCATCCATCCATCCATCCATCCATCCATCCATCCATCCATCCATCCATCCATCCATCCATCCATCCATCCATCCATCCATCCAAACACACAAGCGACATTGCGGCACGGCGAACAGGTGTCGTAGTTGTGATTTTTATGCGTTGCATATTGCAATCACTCAGTTCAGCCCTAGGGCGCGGCCGGGCAGCCACCAAACCACCTGACGTGACGTCACGACAGCCGGAGGAAAAGATTGGCCCCAACTGGCGCGGTCGCGCGCGGCCGCAGCCACCACCTGACTCCCGCTCCTCCCGCCAGAGGCGCTGCGCTATGATTGACGTGACGGCATATGTATAAAAGAGCTGCGCTCCTTCGCCGGGACAGTTATACCCCTGTCACACGGGCATTTCGAGGGCCCTCGAACCGATAGTCTATCGACTCAAAGGCGATCGAGCACTGCTACACGGGCAGTTTCAATGGCGATCGAGTCAATAGCCTATCAAGTCAACGGAGCAGCACGGAACTCCATCGAGATATGCAACGCATTCTTGGCTTAACCAAGCTAAGCCTGACCATTTTTTTACAGCGCTCGCAACGCAACGTGCGCTGTGTATGCATGCTTACTGAGGTCTACATAGTGAAACTGTCTACTGGCCAGGGCAGGCAAAGGTGTCTAGCTTCACGGGCACATTTGAAAAGCCGCTGAGCCGGCTGTTAGCTGAAGTGTAGTCGGTACGTCTTGATATGCAGAGAAAAAGATTATTAAAGTGTAGCATTTCACTTCATAGAAATGATTGCAATGCATCCGTTTTTTCATCATTAAAAGCTGGGCATCTGCCATCATCATCACTCGTTTTAGCCCTACGGTAACTTGTTACGGGAGAGACGGTACGCCAAAACGTCTTCTGGCGTGCGCCGCGCTAACCGGAAAATCCGGCGTCCGGTAACACGGTAACGTAAACATGGTAACGATATGCTATAACTCTCTAATAAACCAAATACGTTAACTGAAAAAAATTGCCAGTGGCTTAGCTCCGCTATGCCGGGATATACGTAGCGGGAGGCACGTTTCCCCGGATGAGCTTGTTGTTCTGGCAATGCCAAACGCAAAGTGTCATACACTGGATTACTCACTGGTGTCAAGCCCTTTTGGTGCCGCAGTCGGTCGCACACACTACAAATGTGTCCAAACGGATTGTTCACGAAGTCTGCTTCAAATGTCCGGGTCGCAGATGCACTTTCGGAAACTCGAATGGTGTGATCAGTCACACGACGGGCCTTCACATCCTCTTCGGTGGGTTCCCGTTGACTGACGCCGTCCATAGGCTCCATCTCGGCGGCTATGCGGCGTATATTACGTTCGGCAGTCTGGCGCCTCCGTTTGGCAAGGCGTTCCTCTCTCTGTTCGGGCGTCTCCGCTGCTCTCTTCGCCTTCTGACGCTAATTCTCTGTTTGTAGAGTAGCCAACTGCCAGGCGACAACCTCGGGATCGGAAGAGTTATATTGCTTTCTTGTCCATACCACCGTTTAGCAGCGGCTGAACTCTCCTTCTGCGCGCCCATATCAAGCGTTGCGATACAGCCGCCGATACATCTCCGCCTTTTATGCGCAATGCTGCGCATGCGACGACGCGCGGTTCGGGTGATAGAGCGGCGAGGCGATGGTGACGAACGCGGCGCAGGTGTGGGGTCCCTTTGGTTACGATAGTATCGGCGCATGCGCACAACTGCTCATCCGCGTAGCGTCCCATTCACTTTCGACGGTGGAGCGGGCGCGCGGCCGCGCGGCCGCGGCGGTGACGAAGCGCGCGGCGAACCCACTGCTCCTCTCCGGCTGCCATCGTAACGGCGCATGCGCACAATTGTCCTCTCCCATGTACCGGAAAGCGTGCGGCGCACCCATTGCTCCTCTTCGGTTGTCATGGTAAGGGCGCATGCACACAACTGGCCTCTCGCATGTACCGCGAAATGCTAGACTGGTAGCCTAGTGTAGTTCCCGCTACGAAACGCTAGGACGGCCACAAATGCATTGACGGTTGGGCTCTCTGGAGTGTGTACGCAACTGTTATCTTAAAGTGTCGCTGTGATGTACTGCACATTCCTGCGCGGCATCACTCTGTCTTCTGAGAAAAAGATACCGTATATCAAAAAATGCTGAGATTCTATTATATCTATGTAAAAACGTTAGCGCAAAATAAGACACATTCACAAGAAAGGTGGACAAGGTGGTCTTGTGCACCTTTCTTGTGAATGTGTCTTATTTTGCGCTAACGTTTTTACATACAACTATGCACCAACTAGCCCAGCAAAAAGTGTTACTTGAATTCTATTATATGACACGTACTCACCATTTGATGACGAGAACACTTTTGTGGTCAAAGACATTGAAAAATGGTTGTGGTTTAGCTCTGGTTAAACTTGGAGTGACGCGATAGCTACAGCTGGCCGAGTGGAACTCACTCAGTCGAATCGCAAAGTCGTTCTTTCGCCGTTACGTTTCGCTGGGCGTTCCTTCTTCATCTTCTTCCCTGGACCTGGATTCACTCTCTACCCCCTCTCTTCATCTACACTCTTCCCCCACTCTATTTCGCCGGCGCGCCGCGCCACGGTGCATTGGTGGCCACGGCGCCGCCACGCTGATGGCTCGAAATGCTTCCGTAATGTAGGCGCGCACACCAGCTGCGTGATGTGACGTCACTCCGCGCACGCGCACAACTGACGAGGTGGCGGCGTCTGCTCCGCCATCGGCGCAGCGGCGAGGCGCGCGGCACGCACACCAGTTGGTGGCTATGACGTCACTCTGCGCATGCGCACAGCTGGCGGAGCGGTGGTGCCGCGGCTCAGCGCACAGCCATGATGACCTCGTGAAGTTGCTGGCGTAGCGTAGCTGTCGCTACAAAAACGATGCTGCTGATCAACGCTAACGCGTAGCCGGCCCTGGTAACTCAGCCGCCCATATAGCCTCACTTCGGTACAGTGACGCGCAAGAAATACTGGCACTCAGTGTCTAAGTTTCTATTTAAAAGAAATGATTGCCGAACGAATAAGTATAGAAAGATTTTGCGTATAGCTACGCTGCAAATTCTTATCGACTGGAGCTGCTGATTGAAGGCTAAGCTGACTGAGCACCCCGCGCCCGCAAGTGACTTTGCAAGGAGACATAAAAATGATGACATTATGGGCGACTCAGCAGAAACGTAGCACACACACCAAATATGGGCTAAATAGTCGAGAGAGGGAGCAGAGAGTTCTAGCTGCGGCGAGTATTAGAAAAGGCAGAACACCCAAATTCAGTCGCTGACGCCTTAAGCACGAATGGCGTGTGGTTTAGAGTTGTGCTTGTGTGCGCGGTGTCGTTCGCTGCCGTCTCTCAAGTTTGTTTCAACGCTTGTCAGTGAGCGTGTGGCTTGTGTCTGCTCGCATGGGAACACCCGCGCTATAGGCAGGGACTACTGACCCCCGAAACTTCGCAGCGTCGCCGCACGTCTGGTCCGGTGTCTGGGCAGTCTCCTGTGGAGGAAGGAACGCTTCGCATTTCTTTTGTATTACCAAGTAACTTTTTGAGCAAGATTGGGCTTGTACAAAGATGGATCCCTTGAGCTCGTTTCTCGAGGGTCTTTACGCCCCTCTGAGGCAGTATTCGTAACCGATGAAGAAATCCTGGGCACTAGACATACGGCAGAGGATGTTGACGCGCCTCTAGAGAATCCGTCTCAAGAGCATTCGCCTCCGAAACAAGCGCCTCCAGAACAACTGCCTGCAGAGCAGCCGCCATCTGCGCAGCAGGGCACCCTGCAATCGATTTGCAATGACGACACCTTACCCTTGAGGATGTCCGTTTTCCTCAAGATTACGCTGTGCGCTGTGGCATACGATTGGATCTGCATCCCAGTCTCAAAGGCGTTTGCCACCTTCTTGCTGTTCAGAGGCCACCCAGGCTCGGCGGACAAGTGGCCGTGGCTGCAGGCGCTGCTCGAACATACGTCTGAAGCGCTGTGGCTGCTGCCGGCCTTACTGCTGACCAAAGTGATGGGCTGCTGGCCCTTCCCGGAACTCGCTGACGTCGCCCACCGCGTTGACCCGCGCGTTCCTCGCATCACCGTGCCCACTTTGATCGACATGCTGGCCGAAGTCTGGTTCGGCGTGACGGTTCCTGCTCTATTCCTCCTGCAGTCACATTTCTTAAGCATGCTCTCACCCCGCGTGCTCGGAAGCGTCGTCAGCACCGCGCATTTGAGCCTCCTCTACTCTTTTTCGGCGTTCGAGTACGTCTGGTTCAGTCGCGGCTGGCAACCGCACTGGAGGGTGCATTTCGTCGAAGAAAACTGGACGTACTTCGTGGGTTTCGAGTTGCCGTTGGTCTTTGTGACGTCACTGTCAGCCTCCTCTGCTAAAAAATGTATATAAGTTTGAACGGGTCAGCAAATAGGATTATGGCACATTTGGTTTGGCTTTATAGGATGGACGTCCCAAAGCGGCTCAGTCTATGAGGGACGCCGTAGTGGAGGGCTCCGGATAATATCGACCACCTGGGGTTCTTAACAGGCACTAACAATGCGCAGTACGCGGAATTTTCACATTTTTCCTCCATCAAACTGCTACCGTAGAGGGCGGGTTCGAACCCACGGCTTGCATGCATTGTGTGATGTAAGTGCACGGTAATTAACCACGGGTAATGGTAGTTATACGGAGCCCTCCACTAAGGAGTCACTCAAAGGCTGAATCGCTTTGGAAGCTTCATCCTATAATGTTAAACGAAATGTGCCATAATCCTATTTGTCTCCTATTCAAACCTGTACACATTTTACAATAGGGTCGTTCTGCATCAGACGCATCCTCTTCTCTGTCGCCTTTCCGTTGCTCTTCATGAGCAGCCTCACAGCGACGCCAACCTCGGGAACACCATTCAAGTAAGTGAACACCAATGTTGTATGCGGGCCGTCCGTGTGCATGGCGCAAAATCATTAGTTTAGCTTCTCCAGCTTTAGGTGTTTTACGCAGGGCGAACAGTAAACGGAGTGCGCAGGCGGTCGGCACTAAGGCTTCCTTCCGTTATAGGAGCACTTGTATCGAGTGTGACCATTCCGATGAAAATAGCTCACGCAGACTTCATGGCCTTTAAAGGCACTATGCAGTAAATTAATTGAGATTACGTAAAGCAGACGAGAGATAGGCATTCGATCACTCGTCACCCCAGTGCAAGAGTTTTTGACCTAGCATCAATAACAGCGAAGATATAGACGATTAAAAATTACGCTCCTTCTCTCTCCCCTCAACTCGTACACGCGGAGCACCAGAAAAAAATAAAGAAAACAGCTCTGGGACTGGGCCCCGCCCATGAATTCGTCATCCGCTGATGTTCCTTTTGCAACTTCCGGTTGTCGCTCCTAGCACCCCAGCATCAGCGTCGGCGGCGTGGCGGCATCTCTCCGGTCTCTTCGCCTTCCTGGATTGCGGCGCGCGTCGGGTTTCTTTGCTTGCCATCTGTTGTAGTTAGCAGTAATAAACCCGGACCTCGAGGTGCCACTTCTCGCTTTTACGGCCGCGATGGGCATCGAGCCCTATGCGTGCGCACGAAGAGCCGTGCGAGTGGCTCCGGAACTCCCGACAGAAGGAGGCGGCAGAGGAAAATTGAAACCATATGCGCGAAGGCAATGCCCTGGCCCCCGCTTGCCCGAGAGGGTCGCGCGGCGGCACGAGCAGACGATTTTCACGGCTACCGGAAGTGTGCCCGTGACGTCGTGGCTCCAGCGAATGAGAGCGTGTGGTGGCCTACTGACGTCATCGTACAGTGGCGTCTTTTTTCACGATTTTAGTTTCAAAATCGGTCCCTACTACGAGCACAGCAATCGGCCCGCGAATTTTAAAAAACACGGTTTTTAAAACTTCATAATAAATTGCCGGCTCAGTTCTGAAGACTCATACGTTGTGTGAATGCTTCTTAGCATCATTTCAAAGCATTGAAAACATTTACAAACGGCTTTTTATTCGTTGCATAGTCCCTCTAAGGGGCCAGTCGCATAACCAGCGTGTGTACGGGAGTTGCAACAACCAGTCTTGTTTTGAGTTATTTTGAGCTTTGTGTGTCGGTGAAGTTCTCCAACCTCGTTTTCCGTGCGTTGCCCCACACGTCATCACATGCCGGGTCAAGCAACTAGGCCTAGTTGTCGCTTTTAATTAACTACACGTTGTCTCAGTAGCTCAGACCACAACATTCCGCTGTAATCACTTCTCGGAGTGCATTTTGTCGGCCTTGTGTCGCTTGAACTTGTCTACCGTTTCATTTCGGCAACTTCTACGCAGGCTGTCACGGTTGAGTTCAGGACGCTGCTTATCGAAGTAGTCCGAATGTAATCGGTCCTATCAGCAGGAAGGTGGGCGTGACGCAGATTATGCACAGTAACTTCCTAGTTTTGTCCTGGGTTGCCCTCTTCAGCTAAGTAAAAATATTGCATCATTTTTTTTTCGGCAGCTCGTACCAACAGGACTTAGTACACGCCAAAGTACGCGCGCTGAGCTTCACCGTTTTTTCAAAAAGTCTCTGAACCACTGCAGAACCACAATAGAAAAACTCCCGCCAGGTGTACGGAATATTCAGACACGCGGGGAAAGGGGGCAACAAAAGCGAAATAACCAAGACATGGCGGATATGATCCTGCGCCGATAAGACCCCGAACCAAGCCCACATATCACTGTTGCTTTTTGTTAATGATACGTGGGTCTGGTTTGCTCTCTGTATAGGTATAGTATCCTGGCCTCTTATTTGTTTAATTTCTTGGTGTTTTTCCCTTCTGCTTTCGCCCCATCTAGCCACGTGTCTAGATCTTTTATACCCTTAATGGCCGTTTCTTGCAGCTATTGGTGCAGTGGTTTCTCGACTTACTGAAAGTTTAGCGCTTGTGTCATTGTTAATTTGTCTTTGAATTGTCGGGGCATTGTTGGCGCAAGACACCGTCTTATAGGCACGTGTGCACAGCCCTGCGTCTTTTCCCGTGCTCACAGTGAAATGTGCAGTCCACAGTGCTTACGCAGTTCTCCCCTTATTTTCTCATGCCCAACCTTCCTTGTGCTTTCAGCTGCCCTCTCAGGTTGTTCACCCCGGCCATTTGGGTCTCCGACGCCGTCCACTGGCTCGTGGCAGCGGTCTTAACTTCATACGCACACCAGTTCTGGGACTAAGCATGTCTTCTGACTAATAAAGGTTTTTATTCATTGACTATCAAGTGCACTCGCATATACCCACCTTAAACGAGGCCACAGCACCACACCTGTCCATGCTACCTAGCGGAGGGACAGAAGAAAAAATGGCAATGGCTGAACTTGTTTAACCCTGGAATTCAGAAAAGCAAGCACGCTTGCTTAACATGTGAGCCTCGTCCATGGCAGCTACGCTGCACGCTCGCGACAGCCGTTCTATACATACCCACACAACCACGTAGCTATGACGTGTATCACATGGTCTTACAACACCCCCATCGGATGTCATCACGTGGCTTCACATCACCCCGTCGGATGTTCTTAAGGCCAAATGTCAACCCAAAGGTCACCCAGTGTCAGAGGTCAACCAAAGGTCAGGGGTCAAGAGTTCGACAGCATAACTCTACCACCTATGGTCATACACGGCTATCCTTGGTTGAGCTGAAGGTCGTTCAAGGTTGTTGTTCTGCCTGCCCGAAAACTGCTTTACCTAGCGTAGTGAAGCTTTTAGCTTCAAAAGCTCGGATGGAACATTTCCTCCATTTCAGTGCCAGCCACTGCTACATCCCCAGACGTCTTCGATACTTTTCCATACGGTCGCCTTCGTGACTGCTTCATATTGGTTAGAGGGAGAGACCACCTCATAACCAGGGACGTACCACATGACATGCGCAAACCTTTCTTTACTCCGGGCAGCTGGTGTAAAGACATGAGCCAGCGCTCGTCACATCGGGGTGACTCCAAAGGCGTCTCATTGCGAAGCGACGAATGTGACTGCTTTTATGTAGGGGCAGTTTTTGAACGAACGAAAGCGCTTGTGGTTGCCTCTCACATTGCATGGCGGTCTCGAGATGACTGAAGAATGGACACCATGTCTTGGGTGGTCCCACGAGCTGGATCAGGCGCTTGAGCCGTGCATTCGTTTTTTAGAGCGATAGCTCTACTCAATGCAAAACCCTCGTTTCAGTTCGTGCGTTCGTATGATCTTCAAATGCCCTCGAGACTTTGCAATTTAGCATACGTTTTTCCTCGAAGAGTCTTTCTGTTTCACAGCCTGTATTAATGACACGCGGAATTAAACTGGTGAAACAGGCTTGCACTACTGTATTTTAAATTTTGCTCCAGTTGCCTGTATGCATTTAGAGCTATATTTCACGACACACAGACTGGCACGGGACAGAGCTCAGCGTCGCATGTTCTCCCCCATTTTCATTTTTAGATGTAAATGCCCGTTCCCATGGCCTGAGTTCTCCTCCATCAGAAATTATCAAGGGACTGGCCCGCTCAGCCCTCGCCATTTCGCCATCCCTAAAGATTGGCGATGCTTGCGGGTTCGATACCGGCTGTAGCGTCAGGTGGTCGAAATTATTCCGGAGCCCCCCACTACGGCACCTCTCTTCCTTTCTTCTTTCACTCCCTCTTTTATCCCTTCCCTTACGGCGCGGTTCAGGTGTCCAACGATATATGAGAGAGATACTTCGCCATTTCCTTTCCCCCAAACTAATTATTATTATTATTAACTGACGCCGCCTGTGTTTTTTCAACGCGCGCGTATCCGGAGTCGATTTTCCACTACCTGTGCGGCGTCCCTCAGACCATGGGGACCTGTAATTTGCAGGTTGCCGATGCACTGCTTTGACTGTAGATATAAGCTACACAAATACGCTCATCAGCGGCACAGCTTATTTTGAGGACTGTCCTTCACAGTGGCCTAATCTGGCTATTAATACATGTTTTTGACCTGCACTTGCAAGATGGTGGCTTACCGATCAGCTGCAACCAGGCCTGACGAAGTACTGTGCTCGGGCTATCGTCACAGGCAATGCCGTAGCACCACTCATACCCCATCGGCACGACGATTACAGGCGTTGTAAGCCTAAAGGCGACATCGGGAAACTGTTTCTTATTTTTGATTTTACTGACGGGGGATGCGCGTACGCAGTCCCCCACTACCAAAAATTACATGCCCCATCTGCCTCATTAGAGGAAGTGGCAGGGGTCAACGCGGGCGCAGTGCAATGCCCACGTCTCATCCTGGAGGCTCCCCCATCCTGACCAAGGTTGCCCCGGCACCAGGTAAGTATGCCACACTTTCGCTGGGCCCTGCGTACCCATTAAACGCGACCGCCATACTGTCGCTGGGGAGAATCGGTTATAAGTCAGTTTTCTATCCGGAAACACGCAAATGAAGGTATAATTAAATGTACTTCAGCCATCACTCCTGCCTTTAGTTAAAAGTTTAATTACTGTGCCGCTTTTTACCTAACCTGAAGTTGTATAATTTCACATTTAAGGCTCGATATGCTTCTATCCTATTAGCGACTGTGGTGACACCTGTCAACAACTTTTTGCTCTTCCTTTTGTTTTGAGAAAAAAATAGCGCCGATGGTATCAAGGGCGCTTGAGTTCGCCTAAAAAGTAGAAGCGATGGCGCCTTCTCCTCCTTTTATTTTCCTTTTTTTTCTTTTTCCACACACGTCACCAGCCTGCTCCTCCGAGCGGTGGTGGTGGTGGTGGTAGTGGTTTTATTAAAAATAATAGTAAAAAGGAAGGAAAATATTTTTGCTAGCCCCGGCATCTGCCATCGATACTGAAGCACCTGAGCGGGGGCAGCGGAAATAAAGAACAGCAGGCAGAATGGAGAAATGAAATGAAAGAGGTGAGGGGACAGGAATAGAGGACAGGGGGAGAAGTAATATGTACAAACTATTTACACAATAAGAAATGTGTCCAGGTTGTGCGCGTGATTAGTTCATTTTAGAGGAATTAAATCACACACGCGCACAGCACTGTGTAGGTTACAACTGGAGTGGGGCGTCCAGTTATTAATTGTTCAAGGTAGAACTCGCGGAGCGTTCGGTCACTGCGTGTAACTACCTGACGGAGAACAGACGGGACGTCAAGCCCGTGTGTTCGAGGAATGCACAGAGGCTCACCAAAGTTCGCTCACGAGTGCGCGCACTGCCCTGCGGCCACAATAGCGTCTTGATGGAGTCTGGTAGTATGCCCTGCGCCCTATAGGCCGCGAGCATATCGCGACGAGCATCGGCGAACGCGGAGCAGCGAAGGAGCAGATGTTCTAGTGTTTCCACTGCACCGCATCCGTCACACACATCACTCGTCGCGATTCCGTGACGCACCCGTCGTTCCCCGGGCCACACGCAGCCAATGCGCGCGCGGAGGATCATTGCACGTTGCGACCGTGTAAGTGCGCGACAGCCGGTGACACTGTCGATGCGCTCACCTCCCGCGATGCGTGGGTCGGGGTGCTGCTTTCGGAGATGGTCCTGAATGGCCGCACGCACGTCCTCCAGCGCAAGGGGCAGATCGCTGGCAGGTAGTTGGTGTGCAGCGGTCGCGAGGTCGTCAGCTTCTTCGTTGCCGGCGATGCCGCAGTGACCGGGCACCCACTGTGCACGCACGGCACAACCTCTCTGCGCGAGGCGCTCGATGCGCGAGCGAATTTCCCGCACTAGTGGGGTAACGCGGCCGTTAGATTGCAGGCGGCTGAGGGCGGCGCGGGAGTCGCACAGCAGAGCACTCCTGGGCGGCGGAGGGCCGAGGGTGAGCAGCAGGTCCAGCCCGAGCCGGATCCCCATCAACTCCGCCGTGGTGGAGGAGCCCAGGAAGGTTGCGTGTTGCTGGCTGTGCAGTCGCAGGGCGGGGATGGTGGCCGCCGCAGCAAGGGAGCAGCTGTCGCGGGCCGCTGAGCCGTCGGTGTACACGAGGAGATGGTCCTGGAGCTCCTCGTGTATGACGGCTCTGGCCAGCTGCTGCACAGCGCAGAGGGGTGTGCTCCGCTTTCCCGCGATGCCGACGATCTCTCGCTGTACCTCCGAGGCAGCAGGCCAGGGCGCGCAGGAGCCGTAGGGGGGTGGGCCTTGGGTCAATTGCTCATACTCGAGCAGCGCCGCGCCCATTCGTGAGCGCGGGTGCGAGCGCATACGCTGCAGCAGCGAGCCGCCGTCCGGTGCGCGGTGAAGCCGGTCGATGTGATTCAGTGCCCTGCGCGCTGCTTGGAGCTCAAGGGGCCACGCTCCTGCCTCGGCCAACGTTGCGGCGCACTGCGAGTTTTTGGGCAGGCCTAGGCACACGCGCAGGGACTTGCGGTGCTGAAGCTCGAGCTTCTTCCAGCACGGCTTGCGCACCGTGACGAGCGGCAGCGCATAGAGCACCGCCCCCAAAGCTGCGGCATTGTATAGACGCAGCGCGGCTTGCTGGGAGATGCCCTGGCCTCGAGCGGCGAGCTTGTGCACGGCTGCGGTGATCCTCTTCATCTGCAGACAGGCCTTGGTCGCCGCGGGGCGGAAGGAAAGGCGCCAGTCGATGTCCAGGTCCAGGCCAAGGTACCGCACCGATTTACGCCAAGGAATCGGAGTCCCGTCCAGTGACAGAGGCGCAAGGTGCACGCGCGAGCGCGAAACGCAGGCCATGGCCACCGATTTGTCCGCGCTCAGCGACAGACCAAGGCCGCGCAAGCTGGCATCGATTGCGGTCAGGGCTCCCTGAAGGCACCCCCGCACGCGGAACGCCTCGCCCGGTGGTCCCCGGCACCACAGAGCTATGTCGTCTGCATATAGGGACATGTACACATGGTGTCGCCCGCTCGTGGGGAGGGAGGCCGGCACCACCGACATGGCCACATTAAACAGAAATTGTGATAGGACAGAGCCCTGCGGCACGCCCATGTCGACCGGGCGAGGCTTGGAGAGCTTACCCCCTACTCGTACGCGCATGGTGCGCCCGCTCAGGAAGCCATGAACGTATCGCAAAAGGCGCCCGCTCACACCGGCCCCCTCAAGCACCGCGAGAATTGGTGCGCGGTGAACGTTGTCAAAAGCGCCCGAGACGTCCAGCAGCAGCAGCAGCGCAACCTGGCCTGCCGCCCTGGCATGCTCCAGCGCTGTAACAACGTCCGATATAGAATCAGCCGTGCACCGCATCCCACGGAAACCCGTCTGCCGCTCGTCAAACAAATCAGCCTCCGCCGCGAAACGCTTTTCGAATTCACAGTTATCAATTACAAATCACCAATCAATTACAAATCCTAAACCGCATTTAATTACCAAGTAGCAATTCGCATTATTGATTACGATTATCGGTCATCAATCGATGAAGGCGAAATTCTAGAGGCCTGTGTACTGTGGTCAGTGCAAGTTAAGAACCCCAGGTGGTCGAAATTTCTGGAGCCCTTCACTACGGCGTCCCTCATAGCAAGACTCGCTTCGGGACGCTAAACCACATAAACAAAACATTTCAAATACGCGTTACTATAACACACACGCACACGCACACGCACACGCACACGCACACACACACACACACACACACACACACACACACACACACACACACACACACACACACACACACACACACACACACACACACACACACACACACACACACACACACACACACACACACACACACCACTTCACTAGATACCGAGCGGGGCCACAAGCCGTGCACGCTTTCACCCCTCTACCTTGTAGGTATAACGAATGCCTCGAGTTTGTGTCTTCATACGAGACGCTTCCCTCCACCTCATAGGAAATTATACACCTTAGTTGCCGTCTCTTGGTGGCAGATACGGGCGAACACATTTCCAAACCTGCATTGACTACATCTCATACACTTAACATTATACTCCGACATCTGTCTCTGGAGCCTGGCCCGCCCTACACTCTTCAATATTTCGTGGGGATGTGGGGACAAACCAAACATTCTGCAGACGGAAAACACGTCTTTGCAACGGTGGGAGGCGCTGCTGACCAGCGATGACCTGGTGGACCAACGGGCCTTAATACAACAGGCCCGCAGGGCAGCTCAAGCCAGTGGAGCCCTGCAATGAGGGCACCGCCCATAAGCTCGCCCAACTCCTCTTCACTTCAATAATAGAATATCTGATTTAATATATGATACGGGTCCCATATGGACCCAAGATATTGTCACCGACAAACGTAGCAGGACGTAGGAAGCACAGCTGTTTAATGAGGCGAGGCTTGCCTAACCGCGGCGCTCATTCAAGACACGCGAATATGAATGTAAAGTTAAGAATGACTATTTCCGCATATATGAGCACTGACTCATTAACGATGTCGCTTTTATAGTCTTAAGGCGGAGCTTAAGTGTCCCTCCTAACAGTAATAGTTAAAATTTTAATTACTCAATATTAGTTAACCAGCCTGCAACATAGCACTTAGCTGTATTCTGATTTTCTACAGCGCTAACAATTGTAAGCCGAAAAAAACACTCTTCTAACTCAAAAAGACTATTTTTAAAAATTGTGTAAAGTCTTAGGTGATGCACTTTGTATGCTTGGAAAACGAAAGCGCCCATGATTTTGTTTAAGGCGGTTGAAGTTGCTCGTAAACACGGCATTTCCGTTGGAATATTTGCCGCTGGTTGTTTCTACGAGAGTGAAGGCAAGACGATAGATAGATAGATAAAGAGGAGGAGGGAAAGGCAGTGATGTTAACCATAAAGTGGTTCCGGTTGGCTACCCTGCACTGGGGAAGAGAGATTAGGGGACTAAAAGGAGGAAGAGAGAAGGGAAAAAAAGGCATAACACACACACGCACAACGCTGTCACAATTTGTCACTCAATCCAGTCGCTCTCAAGTAGGCAGAGTGCCTTGTATGCCTTGAGGGCAGTCGACTGCTGTGGCCACGGACCGAGGATCTTTTGCTCTGTTAATGGGCGAGGATCGAGGCGGTCCAGGGCACAACACAGTGTACGTCTTGCACTCGCAAATGCAGGGCACTCACAGAGAAGATGAGCGATGGTCTCCTCACAACCGCAGCTTTCACAGGCAGGACTGTCGGCCATCCCCATCCGGAAAGCATAGTAATTAGTAAATGCAACACCGATCCATAAACGGCATAACAGTGTTGCGTCGCGACGTTCTAAGTTACGTGGAAGACGAAGGCGCTGTTCAGGGTCCAGTGCCTTGAGGCGGAGGTTGCAAAACTCTCCCGTGTTCCAAGGCAAGACGAAGTTTGCAGAAAACCAGTGTCAGTAAGCGTCGAAGTTGGCAGTCGATATTTCGGTTTGAAATATTCTGCAAGACGCGATATGCTGGTGTACATGCGAAAAGTGGGTGGGAAATTTGAGCGCTTGACGAATCTCTTTTTAGCTTTCCCCTGTTGCGTAACATAACATGGGTTGTTGCTTCATGAGCACATGATGCAAACTTCAGCAGACTAACGGAAAGGCGGTCACAATTAATCCCTAATGTCATATACATAGCGTAGTAACGTTTCTCTGACAAACATGAAAAGAAGTAGCGTCGGTTTGAATCACAGCTCCCGGTTGACCGATAGAGCAAGGAATGTTGGGATATCGGGGGATTTCTTAGTGCTTGAGGAACGAACCAAGATTAGGATCTAAAATGAATAGACAGTCACTGGAGGAGTCCAATAGACATGCTGTTCTGAGCTTTTCAATGGTTTCAGGAAGTAAAAAAGAAATATTATGCAGCCTTTTTATTTGTCGTTACATTTACTAAATGCTGTTACCGTAGAAATAATATGGCAGGGAGAGAATACTACTTTAACAAATAACTTCGGCGACTGAGTGACACCTCTCACGGAGTAGGACCGGTCGTTAGAGAAACCAGTTGTAATGCCGTAAGTTTTTTCACTTTGGAAACGGTGAAAGAAGCTGGGGAATTTTTTGAAGTCTTTTAAGGACAGGGCTGATCTCATCCTTATTATATGGGGATGCCACAGGCGCCACCTGAAGGCCGTAATATTAGGACGCCTGAAAAAAGGGAGGCCGTACTACTCACCTCTGACCCAGCGGCTCAACTATGGATCGTCCGACTGGCCGAAGACGCCGCCGGGATCTAAGGATTCCTAGCCGTCCTCAAGGTGGGAAATCTAAAGCCCCCCGCCTCCAATATGTTGAACAACAAAGATATTCCCTAGTGAAAACAGCTTCATGATGCAATAACCTCCTATTAATTGTCATATAAATACCATACAGTTATCCTAGAGCTTTACAAATGTCATCGTTTTTACAAAATTATGAATTTGTCATACAAATGCCATCCAACATCATTCAAATTGTGCATTTGTATGACAAAGCCTGTATGAGGTTTTTTGCATCATACAGCTTTTTTTTTTTCAGTAGGGTTCCATCTATCTATACATACAACGAAAGTTGTATATGGCAGGTTTGGCGCACGTCGTATTCATCGACGACGTCGCCTACGCATGGCGAACTTCTGCACCCCCCCCCCCCCCGCCCCCTCCGCCTAGTGACGCCCTCTGCGCACGCCTGCTAACTCTGCGAGCAAAAAGAATTCACGAGACGCTACCCGTGACGTTAATGTGATTGCAGCTGCTTAAAAGCAGCAGCAGTAATCGGCAGTGAGCGACTGGAAGTGTTAAAGGTCTACTTAGGGCACGTACTGACGGCTGATCCGGATCATGAGAGGGAAATAACTAGAAGGACAAGAATGGGGTGGAGCGCATATGGCAGGTTCTCCCAGATCATAAGTGGCAGTTTACCAATATCCCTCAAGAGAAAGGTGTGCAACAGCTGTATTTTAGCGGTACTCACCTAGGGGGCAGAAACGTGGAGGCTAACGGAAAGAGTTCAGCTAAATTAATGACAACGCAGCGAGCCGTGGAAAGAAAAATCATAGGTATAACGTTAAGAGATCGGAAGCGGGCAGAGTGGGTGAGGGAACAAACACGGGTTTATGACATCCTAGTCGAAATCAAGAGGAAGAAATGGGCTTGGGCAGGGCATGTAATGCGAAGGCAAGATAACCGCTGGTCCTCAAGGGTAACGGAGTGGATTCCAAGAGAAAGTAAGCGTAGCAGGGGGCGGCAGAATGTTAGGCGGGCGGACGAGATTAGGAAGTTTGCAGGCAAAGGGTGGATGCCGCTGGGAAAGGAAAGGGTTAATTGTAGAGACGTGGGAGTGGCCTTTGCTCTGCAGTGAATGTAGTCAGGCTGACGACGGCGATGATGATGATGACGTAAGTAGCCCAGCATGCGATTAGCGTTTTTAATTATATGCACCGTATGAAGTGACCAGTTAACGTTAGGGCTAAGGTGAACGCCGATGTAGTTATTTGACGAAACTAATTTAAACATAATGGTATCTATTTATAGCAGGGAGGTGGGGCGGAAGTTTTTGTAAATGCACGCATGAGTATGCATTTTTAAATATTTAGGTGCATTAATCATTCCTTGCACGCCAGTTCCCTGTAGTGATAAGGTCTGATAGAAGTAAAGCAATATCGTTAACGCTGGTTATTTCTCTTAATATGGCGCAATCATCAATAAAGGTGAACATGAGAGTTCACATTTAACTAAAGTTTAACAAATTTAATAACAGCAGCAGCAACAACAGAGCATCATCATTTGCCTGATTACGCCCACTGCAGGGCAAAGACCTCTCCAATGTCTCTCTAATTAACATACCGTATCCCCACAAACTTCTTAACCTCATCCGCCCACCCATCTTTCTGCCGCCTCCTGCTACGCTTGCCCTCTCTTGGAATCCACTCCGTTACCCTTAAAGACCAGCGGTTATCTTGCCTTCGCAGTACATGCCCTGCCCAAGCCCATTTCTTCCTATTGACTTCAACTGGGATGTCATTAACACGCGTTTGTTCCCTCACCCACTCTGCCCGCTTCCGGTCTCTTAACGTTACACCTATCGTTTTCCTTTCCATGGCTCGCTGTGTTTTCCTTAACTTACGCTGAACCATTTCCGCTAGTACAAGCAAAGGATTTAAGATTTCATATAATAAAGAGCTCTCGCACAATGAGCCATAAAAGACGGGGTCTCATCACATCCAATTGCTTGTATACCCTCTGCCCTAGTGGCGGTGCAGGTAGCGTTGGAAGACAGCTCTGCAAGGCTGCCACGTTGGTACTGCGCAGGTGGTGTCAGGATTACCCTGGTTCAACCTGTGCAAGCAACAGCTGCAGCCTCGGGACCAGGGCACGTGGCAATGAGCTGACGGCTTTGCAACTTCCACGGTGTACACGGCAATGGCTTACAACGGGGGCGGATGTCTGCGCCTAGGGTTCACGCCCGGGGATCAGCCGTCCGAGGACAGTCCCTACTTCCGGTGAGACACTGGCCGTGTGAATGGAAGGTATAATTACAGAGAGGATTTCCTGCGATATAAATGGCATAGGCCGTAGCACGTCGCTTAAAAAATAACACAAGAGACTTGCAAGGTCACAGAGGCTGTTGAGCTAGTGTGTATTGGCTTTCGAAAAAAAAAAGCTTCAACAGACAAGGCGTAATAAAGATAGTTGATTGTGGTGTCCATTTTGCCCATTCTCCACAGTATGCATTTTTTTAAATATTGCGTGGGGATCTAGATGACAAAAACTGGTCACATCTGCGGACTCACCAAAACGTGCTGAAGACTATCCAAAAGTATGAAGCAGAGTCAAAGAGGTTCAGGTAATCCTACAAGAGTGCCTACAAGTGTCGAAAGAGGGTCTGAGAGTGTCTAAAGACTGTTCGGGATATGTCATAGAGTGTCAGAAAATGTTTAAAAGCTTCCATAGGGTGTCCGGAGGGCAGGGAAAAGTGTCCAATTGTTGCTTAAGAGTGTTAAGGTAGGCCGGCCTTTATTACCAAGGAGTGAACACACTTTGGGAATGTGGATATATTTTTGTAGTTGTATGGACTTCAGCAAGGCCCATGCAGGGTACGGACTGTGGCATTCTACTGTACTTTGGAAATATTATCGTTGTGTTTTTTGGCTCCGCAAGACCCGCCGCGATGCCTCATCGACTGCAGCGTCGGGTTCTCAGCGTAAGTTGGCGAGTTCGATGCCAGCCTGCGGTGGCTGGATTTTCATCAACGCGAAACTCCAAAATGGTCGTGGTGTGCATAGGCTTCAGCGCTGGACAGAGAGCCGAACGGGATATTTCAATTCCTAAGGGTCACCGCTTTGGTCTAATTTTTATTGGTCCTTCATCATCCCATTTTTTTAACGTTTTAAAACTTGCTTCCTTATTCAGTAAGTCACGAGTTTTTGCTCTTTGGGGTCTCCCAACAACCTCGCCTCTTTCGTTTATTTATAGTTGTACTAATTGTTTTTCATTAAAGTTGAAACTCGTCAAAAAGAAAGGGGAATTGTCATTCCTTCGTTATACCCATTGTTTCGTTATCAATTGTTTCGTTATAACGAGGTTCGACTGTCGCTTTGATTTTGTTTGACGTTCGGCTACTGATCCCAAGTCGACAGAGTCTATCCCGGCCGCGGCAGCCACATTTCGATGGAGGCCAAATGCAAAGCCATCGTGTGCTGTGCGAGGTCAGCTCACGGTAAAGAATCCCAGGTGGTCTAAATTAATTCTCAGGCCTCCATTACAGCGTCCCTGATAGGATATATGTCGCTTCGGGAAGTTAAACCCCACAATTTACGATTTACATTTTTTGTCTGATTGGCGTTCAATTCAATGTAGATGAAGCGGGCTTGCCTTCATATCTAATATCTGTTCTTTCTTTCTGAGAGGTTAAATTCTCCGTATCGAGGCATTGAGGTGGAGACAGCACAGAAAAAGTAAGGTAAAAATAAGTTACCACTTATGTAAATGGGCTTGGGCAGGGCATGTAATGCGAAGGGAAGATTTCCGCTGGTCCTTAAAGGTAACAGAGTGGATTCCAAGAGACGGCAAGAATACTGGGGGCCGCATAAAGTTAGGTGGGCGGATGTGACTAAGAAGTTCGCGGGCATAGGGTGGGCGCAGCTGGCTAAGGACAGGGTCACTTGGAGAGAGTTGGGAGAGGCCTTTGCCTGCAGTGGGCGTAGTCATGCTGATGATGATGCTGATCACTCTTCACAGCTTGTTTACTGCCCTGGCGCAGGCAGAAGGTGTCAAAAAAAGGAGTGAGGGAAACTGACATAATACAAAAAGCAAACAATGCCGTGAGATATGGTGCTCTTAGCTCCTCAAATCAAGGTTGGTTTCACACAGAGTAATCATAAGAAGGGATCCTTTATGGTTTGCTTCCTAGCTTGAGCAGCTCGTTGGAAATGATAATCATAGATCCACGTACTCAATTTCTGGCAACTATAACGACGTTAATGCCGTTCCCTTTTGAATTTCCTCGTTCATGTATCATTTGCCGGCGACAGACGGGTGTGCACCAGCATGTAGACTCGATGAAAGCGTTCTATCGATGTCACGTATTTCAGCAACCACCTCATTTTCACCGTCACGCATTACGAGTCAGACTTCGACTTGTGCTCTCTGTCCTTCCGCAGTTGACAGAGACATCGGCTTCGGTTGCTGCTTAGTCTTACAACATTGGTACTACGCCTTAAGGCGCGCTCACACTAGCGGGAAGCTTCCCGCGCCGGCACAGCGTCAACGTCGACGCTGCCTCGCAGCTCCTCGGAATGACGCTCACACTACGCGCGTTTTCTCGCTGCGGTTGTCTTGGAATGTGGAGAGAGGAGGCGCTGAGGGAGGACCCGAACGAGCAGAAAGAGAAGGGGATAGTCACGTGACACTAGAGAAGACTGGAAAGCGCACCCTGCTAGCTCCCCTCCCGTCGCCCTGGCAAAGCAGCCGCCGAGTGCCCCGGCCGGCCGGGGCCGGCCGGCCGGACGCGCGCAGCCTCCGCCGCCGCCGAAGGGGTCACTGAGCTGGGACCGACGTCACGGTTCACGGTCGGCGCCCATTGGCTGTCCTTAATCACCGGCACGGGAAAAATAGGTACCGAACCCATCGCTCCGCGGGACGGGAGAGCATGCTGTCCGCGGGAGAAAAACCGGCTTGGGCGGGAAGCGGCACGCGGGAAACGCCCGGCGTTGCGCGTTTTCCCGCTAATGTGAGCGCCCCTTTACAACTTTGGTATTATGAGTGGGGTGCACGTATGAGAGACGTTGCAGTGGATAGGTCCGGATTAATTTCCAATACTTAGATTTCCTTGACATTCATTCACACCGTGCAATAAGGCTCAAGTACGATGGAGACGAAATGCAAAAAAAAAAAACTTACCCATGACCGGGGTTCGGTCCCGCGCTCCTGAGCTCAGGAGCCGAACACCGCAACCATTAATTCCCAACTTGTTTCAGTTTCAACTACAAGCTATTCAAGCGCTATTTCTTGTTTCCGTCAAAAAGGAATATTTTTCCACCTAAATAGTGTACTTAGACCACAAGAAAGGCAGTTCTTTAGTTTTCCAGCGCGAAATACCAGAGGATAGTTTTTAGCAGGCATGCTCAAAATTTCGCACAAACTGTCATAACTGATAGAAGCAGCGATATCAAAATGCTAGAAATTTTCAAGCAAACATCTAAAGGAAAGTGCAACAATTTGTTTCGCGAAGTACAACTCTCGGCAAAAGTATACTGCTCAAGGGGTTTGCTTGTGAGGCCTGCTGTAGGCCTCCTTATGCATGCTCAGTGGACGTTACATCTCGAAATCCTTTTAAGCCCCGCGAAACAGCTTAGAAGCAAACCCTCAGGTTGTATCCTTTCTACGGGGGCTGTACATTGTTCCCAAAACTGCGAAAAAAGAAATTGATATAATTACTTTTGGCAAAATGTGTCTGCGTAAAAACTTAGGACGTCGTGCTGAGTCACTGTTTGGGTAAATGCTTATTTCCTTCGCTTACTGCATAACAAACCATTTTATTTGCGACATGAAGGATGCAAAATCAACCTGAAACGTACAAATCACTGCTTGGTGCCGCACACACTCAGAATAAGCTGTGTGTTTCCTTTTGTACAAAACTTTGTACGCAGCGGCTTAAAGGGCTAATCACGCGTCTTTTCTCCGCAGGCTGTTCGGCTACGACTTGCCGCTAGGGACGCTAGCCCTCCACTACATGTTCTATACGACTCCTGGGTTAAACTGTTCGTATCCGATGTCGCACTCGTCCTGGTCGTCCGCAGTGCCACAGGCCAGAGGGAGCGCATCTGGCTCGGCTTATCTGTGAGCGTACCCGACGAGAAGAGGTACGCTGTGTCACGTGACCTCACCTACCAGCACATGGTGGATGACGAGTGGGTTACCAGGTGCGTGTGTTCACCGCTCATTTTTGTTGAAACTGGGGACGTCTTCTGAGCCTGTGGACGATGCTCTCGCTTGCCGTGGTGAACTAGGCCCATAGAAAGAACAATAAAAAAACAACCTAAACCTTTTGATTGTTGAATAGAGTTTACTGCTCTAAACTGTAGTTCAGTGCAATGAAAAATTCGTTAGGTCAAGTTTTGTTGTAGCCCCGGACTAGGACGAAGTATTCTTAAAATAGGAAGTTTCTTAGCCGATGAGCTTCCCTTTGTAGCCGTTTGGCTGTGCTTAGGTGGATGACAATGGGAAACAACTTATAGGGCTCAAGAGCTGAACTTCGAAAATATTTTTTTCCCTTTAAACGGCGCGAGCACCAGCCTTTCCCAGCTGTCATTCAGCGCGCGTGTTGCCGCCGTTAGGGACAACACTGAAACTATAAAGCCAAGGGTCACAAGAAAATCCCCGTGGAAAAGGTCTTTACGTGGCAGTACGCGGAGAGCTGTGGTGATCTGTTACGCATATCGATAGAATTGCATGTCAAATACGGGGCAGTCGTTTTCAGAATGGGCTGCAGGATGCGCTGCCAATAGACAGGTCGGTTATTGCCTCAAGCAATGAATCCACCATGTCCGAAGCGTGCGTAACCTGCCGCTGTTACAGGTACCACAAACCATCCGAATGTTCAATGAAGACCCTAACGGGGAGAACTAAACAGAATACGCGACATGTACTTCTCGAACAGAAAACATTTTGTCGAATATCCGATGCTCTCGCAGTAATGAAGAGTTACGTCGGAAACCATTGCCGAAGTCAGGTACGATTTCGGTTGAGGTATTCTGCACCCACCGCGGTGGCTGAGTGGTTAGAGCGCTCGGCTACTGATCCGGAGTTCCCGGGTTCGAACCCGACCGCGGCGGCTGCGTTTTTATGCAGGCAAAACGCTAAGGCGCCCGTGTGCTGTGCGATGTCAGTGCACGCTAAAGATTCCCAGGTGGTCGAAATTATTCCGGAGCCCTCCAATACGGCACCTCTTTCTTCCTTTCTTGTTTCACTTCCTCCTTTATCCCTTCCCTTACGGCGTGGTTCAGGTGTCCAACGATATATGAGACAAATACTGCGCCATTTCCTTTCCCCAAAAATCAATTATTATTATTAATGGGGTATCCTACCACGATACAAATGTTAAAGTTAAAGTAAGCCCAATATCGACTGTCCAGTTATTTGAAATATATTAATTAAAAATTAGAGGGGCACTAAAGATCCGCATTAAGGATATGACGCGATAGCTTTAGTGTGTTAATGCCCATTACACGCGGAATTGGCCAATCTCAACTTTACAGTCATATGTCCCTGGGGGTCCTCACACCACTCCTTGTGCAATGGTGCAGTGGTTAAGGGATGCGCCACTGCCCTGCTGTGGTAGGTGCTGCCGCCTGTAGGTCTTGCACGACCCAAGTTGCTCTTCCCGAGTAACCTCTTGCGATCAGCCATTAATTTAACTGCCACCTGTGAGGGTGGTTAGTTTGCTCACAATCCGTCGGGTAGGTTGTGAAGACCCCACTAGGTCCCGTGGCCTAGCTTGCCCATCTAGGTTGCCTCTCCAGGGGTGGCTGCCTGAGGCACCCTACGCCACCTTATTTATCGCTAACAACGGCGACAGCGCCGACGCCGACACCGGATTATCTGCCTAACGGGGCCTTTAACGCTATCGCGGTAAAAGTGGAACACGTATGATTGAGAAGCATTTAACCAGAGTACAGCGGGGACGCAGCTTCTCATGGTTCTATCTGAGCAGCTTGATATAATATATTAAAAACCGTGTGAGTGTCGAAAAACGTTGGAGCATGTTAACAATATTAGTTTTTATATAAAGGGTGTTCCAGCTAAAATCAAGGCTTTAAAAAGACGGAGTGTCCTAGATTAGCGAAACCAACTGAAGGATATTGAGAGTCGCGTGGCCTAATGTAAGTTTTTTTCCGCTCTCAAAAGTATTCAGTAAATGTAGTTAGAAAATATACTTAAATTAATAAATACTGGCTTGTCTATAAAGTGCCAATTAATAAGATGTGAACTGTGTGGAGAACAGTTGGTGGAAATATTTGCATAGCGGTGCCATTTATGAAGATTCATTTACAGGACTCAAATAAAAGCTATCACACGACTGTTGCTGGCACATATCCTTCGCTTAGTGCACCTGCCACCCCCCCCCCCCCCTCACCTCCCCCTCAGGACAGTGCTCTGGAGAAAAGAGGCCTTTTTTTTGTGACGCGTCTTGGGAAGCTGAGGCAGCACCGCCGTCACATGGATGCTTTCTTTTAAGGGCGGTGAGAAATGCGGTTTTGCGGAAATATTACGTTGCTGCAAACATTGCGGTTGGCTATTTTTCTCGGCGATCTGTAACTTCACCATTGATACTTTATTCCTGGCGCCAATATTTAAAATTACAGATAAATGATGTTTACTAATAAAGTTGCCGTAACGAAAACGCACAGCTTACTGGAAAATACGGGTGTCAAGAGCACTCAATTGGTTTCACTCGCTGGGCATTTTTGAAAATCATTTGTGACATTTAGCTGGGACATTCTATAATAACCCGAATCGCCTCGTGGCTGATACTCGGCCACTGGCGTTCAAAGCCGAATACTAGTCGTGCCAAGCACAATGTACTTTAACTCTTCCCGCACT